>DWDX01000921.1:0-21787 GCA_018245675.1 Agara michaeli | reverse complement strand
GTAGTCCATCTTGAATCATTAAGTATTTTTGATTATACATAGGTTTAACTTACCTACTCTTGAATATTAACGGAAATTCGCATAAATCCAAAGTAGACATATAATTACCTGCACTGTTATATATTCCTAGTTGTAATTAACCGTATGTTTCTAATTAGTCGATATGGCTACATCATATAACTGATCCCAGCTATAACCTTTTTAAAGTATATGGCTTCAATAAAGTTTCTTACTACAGGCATGTTTAGGTTCTGTTTTGTTATTTGAATGATTTGGTATTTTGATAGAAGCTACATATAAATTCAAAGATGATAGCCGCTGTGCAGTTGTATGACAAAATTTTCAAAGTTCAAAAAAAGGTATGTAGTAATCCATGGAAAAATAAGAATCTAACCCTGTTTTAATTGCCCATTGTCGTTTCCTCTGGTTCACCTCTCATAGCTTAAATATTATTATTAATAAACATTATTATGCATTTAGATTGATCAGATACTGGTAAACGAAGACTTCTCTCGCCATCCCATCAATAACATGGGGAGTACTGCCGCAATTTCTAGTTAATTTATAAACCGGTTAAGTACATATTGAACGGGGGAATTGCCTAGACTGATGCGAATAGCGATGCGGTGTGAAAATAGAAGCGCATGGTTATTTTCCGCTACGTTGGCGGCTACTACGGCTTCTACGGAAAATGGCTGTAAACTACGAGTATGTCTAATTATATTGTTTTATAGGCTTCCACTACATTATCGACGTTAATATGTACAAAAATGTAACATCATCCGCATCAACCTTAATCCTTTGCGGCTCCACTGCTTGACACGAGTTTCCTTTCAGAATACGGACGGTGAGGTCCATAGAGTGCCACACTGGGTGCAGGTCCGATACACTGTACACGTTGTAGAGAACATTATGGAAACCTACAAAATTTGAAGTTCTATTTGCGATGTTTTTCTTCACCGTTATGATTAACAAGTGTTATTTTAACTTAAACAAATGTGTACAACATAATATAGTTCGTGTGACGCAAACGCAAATAGTGTTTCAATTTCCAATCTTAAGAGTACAACACCTAATCAAAACCCTGGAGAATTTTAGAGATTTTTCTTTGCTTTTCATTCGACTACATACTTTGTTCACAGTTGAGCGCCGTCCAAGCTGTTTAAGCGCGCGTTAATAGACGTGCAGATCGGCCAATTAGTTTGTTGAAGGCTTTCGCTTTAAAACTACAATAAAAAGAAGAAAGTGAAACAAGAAAGTGGACAAGACTTCCCAAATATTAATACATAATGAAGTAAAGTGGAATTTAATCTTTATGATTATTGATCAACGTCTTCTTGGCTCCTCTCCCCTTTGCTGTGGATCCCTTAACCTCAATAATTAATGAACTGTAAGCATTTTATTACTTACATTTACATTATATTTACTTATATTTACTCATTATGTATGAGATACTGTTGGAGAAAGTTGTCTGACGGATATTAAAAAATTGTCTGACAAATTTATATTTTCAAAACACAATATATGTAATTTGCATAGCACACGGTTGGTGAAGCAATGCTGGCTTCTTGCGAATGTCCATTGGGATGTGAGATTGGGTATCTGATTTTCTGACGAATATGTCCATGCGGATAATCTCAAAGGCTGTCCGTCTCGCTTATTCATCCTCCATATTTTATATATACGTGGACAGTCAGACACAATTTTGCGACCGTAGAGAAACTGATCAATTTTATTATTACATACATATTTTTATAGATATCTCAGTACGGTTATTACTTTTATTCTATTATTACACATACATATTATTATACAGCTTCAAGCGTCTGTAATATAAGAATCTACCGATATAACAAAGAGGTAAACTAGATATCACGCGCATATACACTTGACTTGTAGCATAAGACCTTTCATTTGAAGCTTGTACTGGCGTGTCTCCAGATATGTCTTCCGAACATGCAATGCGTGCAATCAACCTGTAGAGCAAAACCTCCGCACAAACATTAGCAAAGCCTTTTCATTTCTATAGCAAAAGATTAGTCCCCAATTTGTGATCAGAAATCAGTAGCCACTACAAAAAATAATGAAGCTTCGGTTTAAAACAGATATTCTTCACATAATTAAAAAAAAAACTGTGTATTAAATTGACTTATTCATATTTTTTTTGTCATTTTAGCATATTTGTATCCAAAGGGAATCTGTAATGTTAATGTAAAAAATACGTAATCAAATTTCGGCGCCTCGAAACTTTTAGAAATTTCGGTTATTTTGTTATTTATATTATTATCGGTTATTGTTAGGAAACGTACAATAAAAAGGGAACACAAATTAAAATAACGTTCCCGTATTGAACTTGAAGCTCATTATAGCAGTACGAACATTTCATTTTTGCAGTAACAAAGCAAAACTAATAATTCTTTATAAAGACATCTAACTTAATAGAAAACTGGTCTGAAACAGAAGTCCTTGATATACCTATTGGCAACAGCAATCAACCAAGATATATCGATATTGGTGATATTAGCAGCAGTTCTCGCAACATTTAATTAATTACGTGGACTGCCTCTTATTTATTCCCGCTCCATCCAATATCACTTCAGAGCTATAGAATCACGAAGGCTTAATTTAATAGTCAGAGTTTGCTAAGTCACTATTATTTATTAATTATTAGTTTATAATCTTTTTTACACGAGGAAGCCGAAAGACTGCAGCTGAACGGCTTGGCGCTTGGCCACTCAAACTGGTCCAATGAAATAGAAAAAATAATTATTATTATATCTGCGGACAATTCCACACACGGCTATCCGATTCCAAATTAGACAATTGAATTCCCGTGTTATGGTAACCGGACTGCTGTTAAACATACATATATACATACGATATAATACTCATATACATATTTTTATTACGACCAGACATAGAACAAACAAATGTGCTCATCATACAAAGGTTTGTCCCAGGTGGGAATCGAACCCGCGACCTCCGATTTTGCAGTCAGGGTCTCTAAACACTCGAACACGAGGCCAGTCAATCCATATGAAAGACTCGTGTAATAATTATTGGCCACAAAGTGTAAGAGGTTCTCCATTACTAACTACGGATTGGATGCGTGGACTGTCACGAAGCTGAATCGTGACTGGGCTTGAAGTCTGATACTGCAGAAGAATATTACTCTTTCCTTGGACACTCTAGTGAAGAATCGCCTCAATTATACAAGTGCTTCATACTATAAACCGGGTATTCTACTCCTGCCAATAGATAATACTGGAACTTTTCTGTCAGAACGCGAAAAAGGATGGCCATGATCTCGAATAGCTTATGATATTAGGTAAAATCAAAATAATTTGATACAGAAATGGAATACGTCCAATTTTGTGTAAAAATACCATCATTTACAAAGTACAGAATCTGACTCTATTCGCATTTACAGACGTAAAAACTGAACGGAATTAGCAAAGAAGTGTTTGATACTGCCGTGGTTTTTATATAACGAGCTTCAAGCGAATATCATTTAAAATAACATTTACTCAATATTTTGAATTAAATAAATTATTTAGCTTGATTCAGTTATAACCAATGATGTTAATCCATACCGCCGTCTCTTATTTCCTTATTAATCTTCTAGCGATATTTTACATAATCCGCTTATCATATTTATTGAAATAAGTACGTATTTTGATTTTGTGCGAAGTTTTAATGAGATTATCATAAAAAGCGTTTCTTTCTACTAAGATAAAAAACTTTTTGGTAATATAGTAAATATAGTAAATTCGATACCCACCAATTCGGGCGAGGAGACCACAGAAACACACGATCAAGTTTTATAATCAGCGTGGTTGTATTATCTGCGTTGGTAGTACACCGAAACCATATCTACATATTCACATATTAAATGGTCATGTAAGTTATTTTCGAGCGAAATTTTGATGAATAATATTTAGAATCAATATCTGATCTGAATAATACTCAAATTCGATCGGGAATAAATATATGGCATTAAATATATACATATTAATCCGTAATTGTATCTTTGGATTTTTTTGAAGTTAAATCAATGTAAGATGCTTTAATCTCAAAACTAGTATTTAGGTATATAACAAACTCTTAAATATTTTCTTATTTTGGTATAAGACAGAGTGACAAAAAAGAAAAGGTTGTATCCAAATAGACAGCTGTCTAAAAGCGAAAACCTCAGCTTTCTTCTATACTAGAAAAGTTGGAAACGTTCCCTTAATTTAATGAGTCGTTTGAGTGTCCAGCAAAACCATCTGTTCTGAGTTCTAATTAATTAGCGAACGAGATATCTTCGGAGTACCTACTTCGTAGCACAATAAGAGAATCTTAGTGTATATAGAATTATCTTCGCCTGCATTTGAAGCGCTGCACAAATCTCATAGCGAAGCTTAAGTTCCAGTAATATTTGTATTGCAACATTTTCTGTACATTTAGGATTATAAATGCGTAGGTAAATTTATGACGCTTCCTTCCTCACATTCATAGACTGCTAAGACTTCATCAAATGTGGTTGCGATTTGAATATCGTAGATTTGAATTGAATGATTGGTCTGGAGTGACGGAGAACAAACGACCTTATAAATACTTGAAAAATTATAACACGATACCTATGCTTTAATTTGCAGTGATGTTATTTAACATATCCTAACCTTCCCCGTTTTACACAGTTTTAACCGTATTTGTTTGCAGTCTAGAGTACGGAATAGGTCGTCAAGTATGTGTATGTGCATGTCATATAGACTTCATAAAGGTAAGAAAATGGGAGGCTTATAGAATGAACAAAAAAAGAGAAGTGTAATATGTATTAAGGCCAGTATAATTGGGTATGTTACATCAGTCGTATCTAGTTACGTATTAGAGATCACCTCTCCGAAGTTTTCGAAGCGAGGAATAAATAATAAGCAATCGAAAGTTACATTTAATTGACGAAGGTCGTAACGTTATTTGATTAGGACGAATAAAAGCTTCGATGTTATTTATTCACGCACAAAAAAACTTGGATTTCACGAAGTATTTTATTTCAGCGTGTATAACAAACTCGCTGTTGTCGGCGGATTGAATCGATATTGAAAAATTTATTTGTAAAAGTAGCCATTCAGTTCATATTCAATTAATTTCGGTCCATTAGAAAAATTTACGGGTGAACAGCAATTGTTCTCTATTGAGCCAAAATTGTATAACCCTAAGATATTTATCTTTCAATTAATGTGTTCATACCCTTATGGCTCATAAAGTAGCATCATCACAAAGTTGTAAATTTTCATCTAAGCAAAATACTATGATAGTAAAAGGGCGACAGTTACACAAGTAAAGCAATAAACTGCGCCACGCCGCGCCGGTCTGCCGTAATCAAATAAAGCCAAGTACAAGCAATGGATTTACGAGCGACATCGAGAATCCTCTCGGCTTACACGCAAACGTTATTCCGATCGAGTGAAAACAATACATCAAGATGTCGAATAAATAAAAATCACGCGTTAAAGGTACCTTTAATGTTTCTTTTTTTTTATCTTTATTTTCGCCCCATTTTCTCTCAATTACGTATCTAGAAATTGACGGGAATCTTCTCAACGTTTCAGTCGAGATGCGGAATTGACAGCGAAATTAATACAGTAAATATTCATCAATCTTGACGTCGACAGCTCTCACGTCGTTCTTGTTCGTAACTGGAACGCCTGCGGAAGAGAAATACATAAAATATGTCCATATAATAAACATCCGTAAATGCGTCCCTTATGAAATTTATTAGAACGACATTTTAAGTAAAATCTTTTACTGTCAGCTTTTAGTTATAATTTTTATATTTAAATAACGACTTTAATTACAAAACTTAGACAATTAGTCTAGACTAAATAGTCTTAGATTTGCTATTAAGCCAGAAATGTGGTCTTTATAATGTTATTTAATCATAAAATAAACGTACGTAACTCTATACAATTTATTGTGTTTATTAAAAACACAGAAAATGAATGAACAATGACAATCAAGAAATACAAATAAATAGAGCATTTGGAGCAAGGTCTAACATAATGATGTGTTGCCAGACTTCAACAAGCTATTGTTGTGCTCTCAGAATGTTTAGCAGGTTCATGTCGAGAAGATAGTAAAAGTTGACATTGTCGTAAATTGAAAGGTCAGGAGCGCAATTCTATATGTATATGCTATGTCAACTAGCACCAAGTAAAAATTTTACTACAAATTTTCTCTACATAACATTTTGTTTTTTGGTGCAACTACATCAGTCTTGACAATCATTAGCTATTGAAGTATTTTCTCTTTATAAGAACTTCTATTGTAGCCAAAGGTAAAGGTTATCAACAACACAACTTATAATAAAATGCCTCATTCATTGTCTTTATCACTAACAGTTTTATGTTCCACTGTTGGACACTTTCCTTCTCTCGGAATGAAAAAGAAACGGCCATTGTCTGCCACGCTGGCTAAGTGAAAGTAGGCAGACTTCACGCGTCATTATGAAAAACTTTTAGGTGTGTAAACTTTCTCCACGATTTTTTCCTTCGCAGTCATAGCATGGATTATTCTAATGGTAAAAACGCACATAGTTTTGTAGAATAAGAGATGTGTATCAAATCTAACGTTGTTCGTAAATCCCAGTACCTCTCAAAGCGCTAGATAGTTCATCTATGGTGTTTTAGTAGAAATCCCATATACACCGAACTCCTAACTTATACACTAATCGAAGTTTATACAGATAAGAGTCATAAATAAGCAAAAATCAAACCAGATTTCAAGATATTTCAAGATAATGGCTTGTTTTTATAACGCAACAATACAACAAAAGACAATGGTCCACGAACCACTTTAATCAACCTCAATAAAGATTCCTTCCAGCTGAGATTAATTGCAAATGGCTCTGTCGAAGACGTTAATGGAATGTCTTCTTAGTAATTCTATTGACTCGCTGGACCAAATAAGACAACTGCTTAATGCCATTTGTATGATTGTAATTTAAATTTATAAATTGTAGTTAGATGTCAGTGAAATTAAATATTAACTGGGTTGTTTTATTAACATTTTAGGAACGATTTATACTTTTTTCAGCCGTATTTTTGCAAGCGAACTATACTTTTGTTTGTTGCTTTACAACATTATGTTATTATGAATAACAATAGAAAATTATTTTAACCTTTAAAAACAGATTGTCTAAAAATGTAGGTTGCCAGGGATACCGATGTACTTCATTCCTTTAACTCAACCGTTCTAAAAAAGAAAGGCTTGATACAATGTTCGGGGGAAGCAGTTTATAGTGATGACGTCCGTACTATAAAAGATGAAATGTTTGCCGCTTTTGTACTCAGAACCATAACAAAAGCTCATATACAATCGATAGACACCATCGGAGCTTTAGTAAGTTACATCAATAATCGCGATTTCCAAATATCCTGCGGTGCATTTGTATGTACGAGTATTTTAGCAGCTGCGTATCGCAGTTTCATATGCTTGGAATACTTTGTTAGTCGGATATAAAATACATATAACTTAAAAAAAAATTCTAAGACACAGTAAAGTTTTATTTAAAACCTTAAGCGTAAAAACTGGTTTTTACATTTGTAACATTTAAAACAAACAATTTTCACGCAATCTTTCTGTTCGGCACCGCCGCCTAGTGGCCAGTTATACCAAAGTAGATGACATAAAAACCTTCGCCATGCATTCCTTTTTCATCGACAATTGTCTTTCAAGCTCCCTTTGGTTTGCTCGCTCTCGTTGCTTGAAACCACATCAAAACCATCATCCGTCACTGTAATTATATTAATTGATACATGCAAAGCCTTCCCAATTGACTGCACTGCTGAAATGTTATTCCAGTGGAACATGACAACGAAATTAATTTAAATGCCACAAAATATTCATGTCTTCTCCCGATTGATGTGGTTTTCAATTTATTCGCATGTAGAGCTAATTTGGTGCGTTTATTGCATTATATGTAATTTAACCATTTTATCATGGTATACAAGGTAATATTATTGTAATTTATAAAAGACACATATACTAAAACACTTTTGTACTTCTAAATAATTAATCATCCAAGACCTGTCATTTTGCCACCAGCAGCAGGTTCTTCCAACAGCAGGTTTGCGTCATAACCAACTTCACTAAAGATATCGAACATGGATTGCTCTTCGTACACTTCGAACCATAACGGTCCATCGACGAGAACTATCTTCTTAGATATAGCTGGCGCTAGCTATCCATTTTGAATATTAAGTAAGCACCTACTTCATCCTCGCTCTTACGAGTTTGACCGCAACTTCTCCCAATTTTCAAGCAAGTAGGAACGTTGGGATCCGAAATATTGACGATTTGGTCTATTATTTTTGTCATTTGAATACACTGTGTAACATAGAGCGTGACCTGTGAAAAAAGTAACAAAATAAATTTACAAAAATCTTACAAATGATTTATGTACAATCAATTTAGTAAACTATATAATAAATTAGCCTTGGGTACATACCTTTTTTTACCACAAAATTAAAAAGTACTTACAAATATACCAACTGAGCCATTCCACTCAATCGTAGAAGTAAAACCAAAATACCTGCTGGTAGCATTACTTCGTTTTTCTGTACTTCCCGCTATACTCTATGATCTAAAAAATACTTTAGAACAGTTGACACTTTTATCAGAAACAAACCGATTTATAATGACGAAGATTTATGTACCTGTACTCAATAATATTCCCAAAATTGCACATAAAAATTACTTTATCTATATCCATTCCGTGAAGCGGGTGAATGATTACTAGCTATATATTCTACATGAATTATATAAATTATTTTTAATTAATACTAACAAGATTGACTTATAAATATGATCTATATAAATAAAACTTACTTGCATATACTGCTATTCCCGAGGTGTAATAACACAATTTTGTATTATGTTGAAACCTATTTTTCTATTTCGGATACCTTCGACAGTCGTAATCTACCAGCCATCGCAAGAGAAGATAACAAGCAGGCACTGAAATTGGAAAACGGATAATATCAGATTCCATTTTTGTATATAGCATTGAAACGACGCCAACATTTTGTTCCGATTTAAGTTATGATTTGATTTTAAATGTAAGTACGCTGCTTCGGTACAGCGTTTAGTTATAATGTATATAACAGCATTCAAAGCTTTTACCAAAACACGTAAAATAAAATACATAGTAGGTATTAGACATGATAGTTACAGAGGAAGCTACATTAATCGTTTGTATTATCAATGCGGAACTATACAATTATAGAAGCATAATCTCAATAAGAAGAAATTATGAAAATTGCTACTAATAAAATGTTTTTTGCGATTACCTAGCATTTTGTAAAAATGCTCGATACGAATATTTTCGCAAACGCGGAACACTGTCACATACTGCAGCATGGAGCTCCTCTAAGGATTTATAGATTTACTAATTAGTGGCCAACTCATGTGTTGAGCCTTTTTGAGCCGCCTTTTAAGGCGTCAGGCGTTTGACGATTATTACCTAGCGTCAACAAACGGGACCTACCGGTTAACGTGGCCTCCAAATCTCGGAAACGGTCCTGAATATTTGGCAGTATCAGTTATCCATTCAAGTGTCGACCGTGCCAGGCGTCGCTAACTTTACGGATCATTTGCGATCTGTATCCGCCTCGGGGTTACGGCCGATTCTTTTACGATTACTCGTGTATATTAAGTTCCAGTCAAAGTTAAACTTTTAACCTAAAATATCTTATTACAAAGCGGTTCGTACAGAGTCGTTTGTAAAATCATATATAACGAAAAGTGTTATGACAAAATTGTTTTGAATAATTTTAAAATACAAAGTTTGTATTGAACTAAGTAAAGAACATGTCATTAATTCCCACGCAAGTACCTTACTATCTAAGCCCTTAAGCGCACAAAAGTAAATAACAAAATCGTAAGTAAATAAGCAAAGCAAATCTAGGACGAGATAAAGCGAGAAAGAATGTTAAAAAATTACGATGGCCGCCTTTAACCAAAGCTATTACTCTGTCGCTCGCCGCTCCCGTGTGGCGATATCCGGCCTAGCTCAATTTCCTGCGCCGTAAAAATTCTCGCTTACTTTTGTTTGTTTGCTACACTTATTCCCTGAATGTGTACCTTTTTTATTCGATATTGTTATAGTAATTACTGTATGTTTTCTATTTAAGGTCGGCAAATAATTTATAGCAAAATTGATAGCCTAGTTGGAACCCATTTTTCCCATGGGTTGTAATTTTTCTGCTTCTATGCTGCGAGTCTAGGGTAGAAATCCCATTTAAATCATCTTTACTCTTACGAATTTATCTGCATTTTTAAAACGTAATACTGTCGGCTCAAAGATGAAAAAAAAACCCTGAGGAACTATAAACAATGAGAGTCCTCCTTTATTCAATAAGGCGCATTAAGACTGTCCTCATTGCAAATGCTGCCCTTAAATCTTCTCATTATGAGGGGAGACCCATGTCCTGTAGTAGACAAATAAAGAAGCTTAGAAATAAAATGCTTAAAATAATTATCCTATTAATAAAATTAAAAGGTCTAACTTTCTCAATACATAATTTATTTTTTTAACTTATTTCCACTGTTATATCTCTAATATTATATCCCTATGTTTGGAGCTGAAGATCAGAAGATTAGCGATAGGATACATAATATTGCTATGAAAAGAAATTGAAGATTTATACAGCAAAATATGTATTTTAATATTAAATTCAAATATAAACTACATGAACACTGTTTACATGAATAAAATGTTTGAAAGTATTTTTATAAGAATTTATTTTATTTCAAGCGTGTAATGTGAACTGATTTGTGAATTATGCAAATTTTTCAATTGTCATATTGACATTAAAACAATATTTAAAGTTGATTTAGAAAATAGCAGAAAAAGGCTAAACAATAAATAATATAGCGTGTTTGTGTTATCAATTTACACTACTGCGATGCCATGGGGTTGGGAATGCAGATCGAAGCTCATAAAGCAGATCCCGGCGGTACCAACGGAGCGGCGCGGCCGGGTCGCGGCAGAGACCCAAAGTCCAGCCCCAAATCGTTACGAAATACCCGAGATATTTTGTAAGAATCCTCTGCCCATTTCAAAATTAGTTTTTGTAATTAGACTAGATTTGTTGAAATACTTAAATGTAAAATAGAATACTATATATAGTAGATGCTTATATATATTATACATGTATATCGTCATGAATCGAAATTTTGCTATGCTACTCGTATAACAAAATTTTGCCTGTTTGTAACAATAAACGTTTACCCATAGCTGTAAAAACAATAGGCAGCCTCAACTACAAACGAAATCCTAATACCTAATAATATTATAAAATGGGCAATGATAGGCTTGGGAATTTAATTTCCCCCGTATACTGCGAGGGTTTGCCGCTAAAATCGCACTTCAGACATTTATGCGTATTTTTAAATTAAATACACCTCCCTATGTCTACTCTTGCGGGCGAGGTAGACTATGATTTCAAACATGCCACCGTTAATATTTTCAAAAAGGTACCAACTACGCACTGTTCTATTCTTTCATAAAATATAATTTATAATAAGGCATTTTTATAATCATAAGAAAGCACATAAAATTAGACATTAATATTATGTCAACAGAAATTGATGCACGAAAACTTCATGACGAGGAGTGCGAAACATTTTCATTAATATGACAAATTTCAGGTGGCAAAGGTTACTCGAAGGTGAAACGAGCGCCAGCGTATACTTTTGGTCACCGAACGCCCTTGATTGTAAAACCGGTTACTACACCTTACGCGCCTATGTTTAATACAGAGGGTGTAGGAAAGAAAGGTATTTATTACACTATTAAATAATAAGTATATACTAAATGTACACTACCTATATCAATAAAGACGGAGCCTCGACAGTAGTCCAAGAATGAGCATGTCGCTGAAAATGTTAACGTTGGCACTAAATAATCCACAAATATTTATATGCCGATGTTTGTGAATTTTCATGATTTAGAAACAGCTCGAATGTATGTCCTATTTTTGGTAACAATAAGGCGAGGAGACACGAGATTTAGGATATTTACGGCTCATAGTAATGATTGATAGTGCGAAATCCTATCAATCGACTAAAGATCGCCAAGTTCTCGTCGTGGCAGATTTTTAAGTTGCATGGCATTTTGTCTTAGAATGTAAAGTGATTTTTTCTTATCAGGCCGATACAGGATCACCCATAGCGTAGTTGCACCACATATCGAGCCTCCGCAGGACAAACTGGTAGTACCGGGCCCTGGTGCGTATGCTCCGAATGCCAAACTCCGTTACAAACGACCACCAGCATACAGTATGCAACCTGCAGCAAAACCCCCTTATCAAGCGTGGGACCAATGGACCCCACCGCCCAATATGTATTATCCACCACTATTACTAAAGTACGAATTTTACAACAATAAGTATATATTATAGAGTTTAAATATGTAATTCCTATAACATTGGTATATACATAATAATCGACTGGCCTCGTCGTCGAGTGGTTAGAGACCCTGACTGCAAAACCGGAGGTCGTGGGTTCGATTCCCACCCAGAACAAACTTTTGGGTGATGAGCACAATTGTTTGTTCTGTATCTGGATGTACCAAAAATATGTATATAAGTATTATATTGTATTATATGTATATACTTTAACACAGGTACCATAACACAAGTATTAACTTGCCTAATTTGGAATCCGATTATTATTATAACATACTATTAAACAATAGTAAATAGACAGTTTCATAAATCACATGCGTTTTTAAGGAAAGCACCAGAATATACTTTCGGGTGTACCGTGAAACCTATACAGCTCCAAGATATACCGGGTCCCGGCCAGCATGATCCGAAATTTGAGTATATCGACAAAAACAAACCCATGTTCTCGTTTGGCGCTCCGTACAAACCTTTGAAACCGCAGACCATCCCGGCCCCTAACGCCTATTGCGAGAAAAAGGTAATGAGTTAACACCACTTGAACAACATAAGCTGACCATAATTAAAAACCTTAGCCTGAAAAATGCGTTACAAGTTTGATGTTTTTTCGCGAAATTTTGAATTTATATTCGGTATAGCTTCTATATTTAACTGACACATACGATAGCTGTCATGTGTGTTCTTTAACCGACTGAAGCCATACTGCAATATAGCTAGTTTTATTCAAATTTTTTGTTATTTAAAAACAGTGCTGGGAGTTTTTTTTTTCGTCTGCATTTTTCTCCCGGGCTACTACAGCCTGAAGGGCGCACAAAGCCGAAGAAAGATGGCTAAAACTCATGTTAGTTAAAGTCATCCTTGACTGAGTGTATGTACTCGTTTACATCTTATAATGAATGAAACAATTTGAATTTGAACTAAAAAAATGTACATATATATCTGTAAAAAAAACTATTCGACTTTTAAGATTTCAGTAAAATCACACATCTCAGCAGCTATTGATGAAAATAACATAAACGTCTCTTTATTTCGCAGTTCATATATCCGAAGAAGACAATACCAGCGCCGACCTTCGGAATTCGCCACACTCCATTCCTCGGGAAACTAGAAGAATTTATGAAGCCGTCCAAGTTAGACTTAAATATTGTTTAAATTTATACACAAGCATATTTTTTTGCATAATAATGTGTAATTTTTTTTTTACGTAAAGTTAATAATATTATATGTATGTATTATAATCAATATAATTATTATACTGTCTTTTTTATCCGCTTAGGTTACAATGAACACATCAACTTGCATAAGGAATTATAAGATGATTGTCTTAAACAGCTAGGACCGGGATGTCGCGATATTTTACTTAAGGGAGGCCTATATCTAGATTTGGATGTCTTAAGGCTGATTTATCTATGGAGCCTTTTACGAATGCATGATCAGTTCAAAGTTCACTAAAATCTAATAATACGGCACAATGCTAAATATACGCTTCTATTAATCGCAATTTCAAGAAAAAGCCAACAGACTAATACTAATTTTAATAATAAAGTATCAAGAAATTGCAAAGTGAATAGTTAAATACAAAAGTATTTAAGAGAAGCGGACATTAAAATACGATCAAAGCTAAATTCCAGGGCGGACAGTTCCTGATTTGTATGCAAGACAGATATTCTTGGCCAGGGCTGTCACCTCCTCCTATAAAAAACAAAATAAACCACATTCTTACTGCCCTATATGTCTCATATATTTTTCTTACTTATGGTATACAATCCTATACCCATACACATGACAGCAATCTGCCTTTTTTTGGTCTTCATTTGAGGTCAGAGGCAAATACATAGAATACAGAAAATAGGATACCGGCATGCCTAGATTTAGTACCATCGAATATTTTAGGGAAATCGCTCAATGCTGTCTCCTAAAATAATGCCCAAAATAGTCTTATATCAATTGACCGATTAATTCCTAGCCTACAATCAGATGACAATAAATAATCATAAATAACAGCTGTTAATAATTTGAAGTGGCCTGCAACTTGCCATTAAAATAAGATTAAAGAAAAGCGGTACTCAATTTATATGCAAGAGGAATACAGCGTAGACCAATGTTGCCACCTTCTATAAAACTGTTATAGAACTGCTTCGTTAGCAAAGTTTTATGAAACTTGCATTACTTTCACATTTTGTTAAGTTTTAGTTGGTAACTTGTAAACTTAGTAACTTCTCCCATTTAAATAACTACTTTTATACTGCCCCAGAATTATATAGTAAGTAATAAAACAAAATAAGCAGTTTGAAAACTGGTTATTTGCAAACTCAACGGATGTCAAGTTATTATGAATATGTTGAATCTGCCCGATGCAACTATTAAACTGACATCCAGCTCATTTGTAGGTGATTTTAGAATATTGATTGTTTATTTAGATTTTATTTCATAGTTACAAATGTCTATAATTTTGTTCAGAAGTGAAATGCTTGGTAGTGTTAGTTTAGTAGTATTATTAGTATTAGTATCCCTTAGGGGGTTACAGGCGTGATGTTACTTTTTTTTTTATTAGTAGTAGTAGTAGTAGTAGTAGTAGTAGTAGTAATAGTAGTAGTAGTAGTAGTAGTAGTAATAATAGTAATAGTAGTAGTAGTAGTTTATTCAAGTTCGCTTCGATCTGGCCATCACATAATTATTTCATTAACATTATTCTGTCCAAATAATACAAAAAATGTACAAATAAAATAATCGTATAAAAGTATACTGTATGAAATGTGATAAAGTTTATTACCAAAACGTGCAAGAACTAACTGACCGTATGAAGTCCGGTCCAAATTAACTCTAATAAGAGTCCAGCAGACTGAAACTAATCTCAACAACAAATAGTCAGTCGCTGCAACTCAAACATCGCTACAAATTGTCGGTAATATACGGTTATCCGTTTAAATTTACAACCAGTTAATTATGATGCCATTTAAACAGTTGATCTCCTCAATTATTACCATGCACTTAATAACAATGCACACCTAAAATTTTATTAGCATGAAAATGTAATTACACAAATTAACAAGTGCTATAAAAAAATACTTGTAATAGACAAGCCTTTTTGTTCTCGTCTGTTCCACTTTTATGAAAGTAAAAGAGACGAATTTTTTTTTGAGAACTCTGGCTCATGGAAATTCTGTCTCTGGCTACACATGTTCGAAGTAGGCGTTGCTGTATGTATGTATGTATTAAAACGTTTTAGTATTAATGTCGATATTACATCCTACGGGTACTGGTAACAACTGCAACAGTACTTTGTAAACATTTGATTATATTTATATCTATAGCTGTAATTACATAGATCACTTGTATACAAAGCATAAGCTTAGAAATGAATACATATCTATTAAGATCTCCTGCGACACTATTTGTTAAGAATAATATTATAAATAACATACCGATAAAATCAATTAATGTATATTTTGAAACATTTATCTTCAAAAAGGTTTGACTTTTCACACGTCATTCATATAGTTTATCTCAATGTCAAATAACTATCACTTTCTGCTAATCAAACACGTTGGCATATTGGATCTGGCCGCTCTGTGCACGATACAGTTTGTTCTCTATAATTGGATTTGCTTTCCTTGTTGTTAGACAAGGAGGACAAATCTAAGCAGACTGGTATAACCGTGTACTTACGAATAGGTCCTGCAAGGATTGTATAGCGCATAATGTATTAAGCATTCATATATGTATATACTTAACGTAGAGTAAAGAAGACATAATCAATCGCTTTTATCTTGAATGGTCAATGGACATTGTTATAGATGTATCGGATCGTATTGGAGTCATTCCAAAATTTTGTCAATTACCACTAATTTATTTAGGGCTATGTGCAGACGAAATTTCAATAAGAAATAACATCATTATTGAAGCCTGAAAGTCACTGTTCAATGTAACAGTTCCGATTCTGGAGCCTGTCATCTGCTGAATTTCGTCGACATCGTAATTTTTATCGTCCAAGTATATTACGAAACCGTAACTATCATAATAATTGGTCGTCGTTAAAGTTAACGCGCTCCCGAGAAAATGACGTAAAATTATATAGCGGCGCGTCGCTATATAATTACTGAAAATGATGTCTTTCTACCTTCTGGAATTTTGAATTATCGTAATTAAAGTAACTTACCCGATCATAGGTAATGTGGAGAATACATTATAAAATAAATAACAATCTTTAAATGTAAGTACATAATGGTACAGAGAATAAAACTGTCAGGCGGACATGCCAGTGGGCGTCCTAACAACGCTTACATCAAACAGTAACGAAATAGTTTCGCATTGTGGACATTAAATTGACGTTACAGTTATATTAACGTATGACAGGAATAAGATCAGTTTCCTTATAACACTGAACATAAACGCGATTAAATAAAAACACCTAGTAGAATAAACTATTTTGTTTAATTGTAAAATAATATTGCATTTGTTTATAAGCTCACCTGATGGTAAGTGAGGTGCTATAAATATTTTAATACAGTGTAAAAAGTAGAAATTTAAATTTATTTCTATAGTTATTTTAGCAGGGATCGTGAATGTTGGCTGCGGCCGGCCCGGACGTGATTAAGCATAAAATAATTTACTCTGTATCTCATTACTGCTATACACTATATCCTTCGACGTACGCATACTCGTGGATGCATGAAGTGGCATACAATTCTCAAACAGGGAAATTCTCCCACTATATGCTTTTGTGTTCAATCAGTTAGCGTCCGCAAAAGTTAAAACTAATCACATTTTGATTTCAACATCTTACCTATCCCAAATGCATTTATTAATTATTATTATTGCATAATATGCGCGCTGACATTTATAGTATACTAACTTTTGCCCGCGACTTCGTCCCACGCATATATTATTATACAATAAACCTTCCTCTTTAATCACTCTATCCATTAAAAAAAACCGCATCCAAATCCGTTGCGTAGTTTTAAAGATCTAAGCATACATAGGGACACTGGAAAGCGACTTTGTTTTATACTATGTAGTGATGTGCGACTTTTCGGTACCTATATTGCAGTGTCTTTAATATATACATAAATAAAGTAACATATACGCAGTACAACATTAAATAAGTTATTAATACAATCGTGTGTTTTAAAATGTATCTGTTTATTTTATTGTGTATAAATTAATATTTAAATAAATAAATAGCAGAATGGCGACAGGCAAATGAGTTCGCCTGTACGAGTATTCGCCTTTGTAAATAGGCGCCTCCTTTGATTTTTTTTCCAATATATAATTTCAATAAATCATTTTCTCGATAATTAATCACTTTCGACGTTTCGCAACGTGGACTTTGATCACAAAGGCGTACAACGTTAAAGGGGTCATTTGATCCCCGTTTAGCACCACGGACTCCGGAGGGTTTGGTTTGTAACGTTTTTGAAACATCATCCCGGCTAAGAAGTGAGGCTCTGTAGTTATTATTATGCCATGAATTGACTTTTCCTTCAACGACGAATCATTTCCAATGAATTAAGTGTGAAAAGCCAGAGCTTTTTCAATGTTGGTTTGTTATACTTGTCTCGTAGGAGTTATTTGAAAAGTCGGCATGAAAATGTATAAAAATGTCTAATTTCCAATGTAAGATCCGATTATGTTTTCTAATTCTAAATATGAATTATCTTCTCGTGCGTCGTTTTAATATAAATCAATAGAAGGTCGAAAGGAAACTGACTGTTTCAATAAAACACTGCTGCCTTCGACAGGTTCGTAAATCACATTTGTAGTTTAATTCTGATATAATTTCGTATCGACACTATTTCATCGTTCATGTTCGGCTTATTTCGATTTCCGCTCGTTACTTTAACATTTGTAGCCGTGTGAAACGACTTTTTCATACAACCGGATATTGAGCGTTTACAGAAGTACGAGACGTGCGTGTTCACGACGTACATCATCAAGAATTTCAATCTATTCCACGTTCAGTAATACGTTTAATATAAATAATAATAATAATAGGGACAATTTCATATATGGTTATCTAATTGCAAATTTGGCGAATAACGCCTGCGTTATGGTAACCGGACGGGATAAGAAGAAACACTAAAAAAATAACACTGATTACATACAAAACTGAAAGACTCTTTGTTACGACAAACAATGTGTAAAATAATATTAAACAAATGACAAAACTGAAACAGGTAAGAAAATATATTTTACACCCAGACACAACAAAATAAATTTTTCACACAACCGATTGTCCTGGGAATCAAACCCCGCTACTTTTGGCTTGGAAGTCAGGTACCTATTATAATTGCCAAACCAGGAGGCCGGTTCGTATGTGACAACGCCATATTGCAACTTTATCAATCTGACATTATATTTTGTCGGAGCAACGCAATCATAATGTAATACTATTTGTCAGACGTTCATAGGCTTATTCTGTGCTGAGGCGAAGCTCAACAACCTATTTGCATTTCTCATTTTCACCCCTCTTCTTACTCCCTCGAGCATAATTTTCACTCCACGCCACGCGAGGGTGTTTTATACTGTATTCTCGTATACATACACTACCACACGGTGATAAAGTAAAACTTTGATATGATATCATATTTTCAAGAGCATTAATAATAAAACTCACTCGCCTTAAATCCAGTGCGGAATGGTGAAGTAAGATACCAATAGTACCAAATTCTAGTATTAAGACCGACTGGGTTACGTACAGGCATATGCTCTTCCAAATAGAATACAATATATTGAAAAGGACATTGTTATCTACGTTGAAATTGACATTGCAATTAAGATATGTAAGTACATTTAGTCCACGAAATACCGAGTACCGAATTGAGTGTTTTGTATCGGGTGCAATTGTTTTTATTCCTAGTAAAATAAGGCACCGTAGATGTTACCTTCAGTTCGGGATGGGAGGGGGGAGTTATTAGAAGCAGAAATAAATACAAATTTAACCAAGAATAAGTAACTAAGGTACATAAGTATATGCTAATTAGATTAATTTTGGTTTTATCTAAATTTTATATACATGTGTGTGTACGTATATAGATATTACACATAAATAACATAAGGCTCCAACATCCTAAGAACTTTTTCCGTTGCCTTATTTAAATAGGGCATGTAAATGACAGCAGAACTATTATTTGGTTTTATAGTATCACATCCACATTTCCGTATCCCAGAGGCAATAACAATCGTCGTTTAGACCCAACCGATAATACAACATCGAGCGGCGTCGAGAAGAAAAGCAATAAAATTCCTATTTATTTGAAAGCCAACGAGGCTCGTAGTAATGAAATTCCTCGCGAAATATTAACGTACATTTTTTCAACAAAGAGTTGATGTATTATCGAGGCGAAGGGGCAAGCGGCATCCTTACAGGAACATATTGCATTGAATCCTGTGCGGTTGCCTAACACAACAGCGCGTCGGTGTCGAGTCGCTGAGCTGTTAAACATTTTTACGGCCAGTGTTCCGAACAATTAAATAAAACTTCAATACAAATAAAGAACATAAAGCAATCACAATGAAATTGGCACAAACGCCAATATACATACATATAAACAATGTGTAAGCGTGTGCCATTTATTCATCGGGATCTCTACAAATTACATGGGCTGTAACGGCGTCGAAACAATCACAGCCGATGATCCCGGCCATGTTATGCAAATCTGAACTCTGCGCCTAACAATCGATTGCGCCGACCGTCTGGAAAGACCATGTAGGTATTCATGCAATAATTTATTTATTGTAACATTTAGTATTCGTGCAGTACTTGTATTTATATCCGTTTATAAATAATAGAGTGAACTTTTTATATTAAATTGTGATGTGTGAAAAAATATTAAATTGTGATGTGTGAAAAAATATTAAATTGCTACTGTTCTTTACTATATTACAGTATGTACGATGCACCTTCAAACGAATAATTTGAAAACATAATAAATCGCTAGACAAGCACTAACAATACATATTTTGTAACGAATGCAACGCTTGCAACGACATTAAAAATTCACTTTGTCAATATTTGAACCAGGTATAAAATGTTAGTGAAATTCATATAAAGTACGTTGTGATCGAAGGCGACGGAGCGCATGTAGCGTACGCGGCTGGAGCTTGGCCAGCAGCGCACAATGCGCTCCGAGAGTGCGTCGTTTATCTTCATTATAACAGATCTGCAGACAAACTGCTATGCACGCTGAAAGACGCAATCGCTCAGTCAAACACTTAAAATATTAGAAATAAACCCAACAATTCCTCTACGGAGAAGAATTTTCATAATGGTCCTTTACTACCCGAATGAATCTGTAAATTATTATACGTATATAAGAGTATATTCTAACCGTGATTGTACCTTTTGTGCTGCTGTTGATATAAGAATGGAGGTATTTTCATTCATTGATACTTACAGGTGTATAAAGAAACTGATGAAACTGCCAAACATTGTAATAAGTCTTATAACCACGCTGAGAGGGACGATATTTTTTTTGTTCAATCGGCATAAAGATTATCTTCCAGACAAATAAAGACCCAATTTATGATCCCAAAAAGCTAGTTAGTTGTTTAGGTATTTTTAACGAATGTTGAACAAAACAATCGTATAAAATCTGCGGCGCTCTCTCGACCCACTCATTACATATTCTGTTTCGGCGGGCGAAAATTTCGACAACAAACATTATGGTAATTTGACCACATCATCGACTTGTCCAACCACGATTGGATAAGTGATAGGCTGGTTACAACTGCGTGTCAATTATCTGGAGTAACGAGCGCCCATATTTGACAAATACATATTCGCGGCCAAGAACTACTCGTATTTTAATGTTATAACTGCGTCAGCGTTTTCATCTACGTGAAGTAGTACTGGCTCTGCCTAGTTTAGAATCAAAAGTGTGTGAAGGTGTCCCAATATATTACTAATATTTCTTGTTCTCACTCCAACAACCGTGGCGCAAGTTGTCTAGTTTTTATATTCCATACTTCGTCGATGGTAGAACAGGTTCTTTTAGAAGCCGTTTTCCCAAACACCCCGCCTAAGCTGCGGAGACGATTTCCTACACTAATATTAATATTATTTACATGAGCTATTAAATTTAAGTTGCAGTAAAGAGAGGCGGTTAACCCTCCTAATGTTGTTTATACAAATTATGTGTATCTTATTTTTGTTATGTGCGGGTACGGCAATAACAATTTGTAACTTCTCATTGCTATCATCATCATAAAGGTCGTCTTATAGATATGACATAATAATCATATTTACAAATTAACTTAATGGGTCTACAACTTTGCTCCCGCCGTTTTCCAAAAGTTGGCGCTAGTAGCCAGTAATAGTTCAAATAAATAAATCACAG
>DWDX01000920.1:0-21793 GCA_018245675.1 Agara michaeli | reverse complement strand
CGCCAGATGTCTACAGGTGTCACTTCTGACCCAGTAAACAGCACGGAGTAGGGATGAGAACGAAGCCGGTCTCCTTTCTTTCTCACTCTTATATGGCAATACAACGTTTGCCGGGTCAGCTAGTATTTTATAATATGGAAGCCATATACTTAATATAGAGTTGATTTCAACTTACAAATATTACTTTGTCATTAATTTCTTAGGATGCTAGAATATATGTATTGAAGTCATGTAATGGAACACAAATGCTGTTCATTGAGGCGTATGTTATTACTCTTTAACAACAGGAAGAACCACTTTTCTGTGACTGCTAATGAAATTATTTTATTGAAAATTCAGCTGCCGCATCCACTGTTTGCTCTAGACGTAGAGCAGGCGCTGTGTGCCCACGACAAACATCCGCACCTTCGCCTCGAACTGCTATGGGATCCCGTGCACAGGGACAGGTATGTGTTAAATTTTATGCAGAGCTCTCGTTTCGTTCAAAGATATAAAGGATATTGACTAACAGCCGGGTTCAGCTCAATGCTCACGAATGTTAGGCATTAGCGTTTGTCTAGCTCTGATTTATTCACGCTCGGTTTTGTTTAGAAAAACACCATTTGCGATATGCGAACGATTCAAGGTTATTAAAATGATGCGTGTGATTTGTTCGGCCCGGCGCAGCATCATTCGGTCGGCGGGCGAGGCGTGCGAGGTGCACGTGTCGGCGGCGGGCGCGGGCGCGGCGCCGCTCACGCTGCACGCGTGCCTGGCGCACTACACGCGCGCCGAGCACCTCGCGCAGGAGGATGCCTGGAGGTAAGGCAGAGGATGCCTGGAGATAGTAGGGAATCTGAACAACATCATACGATTTAAGGAAATATAAAAACACAATCGGTTTTCGTCAGAATGGTTGCAATAAAATGTGTTCAGGTCTTGAACCTACATACATTTGACTCGTACTGATTTAAATTGATAGTGATTCTTAACTTTAGCCTCATCTAGTCTATTATATTTACTATATGGTGAACTAATTTTATTGTTTTTAGATGTCCACAGTGCCAGAGGTACATGCCAGTCGTGAAAACGCTCGGTTTATGGTCGCTTCCAGATGTTTTAGTAATACACTTAAAGAGATTTCGTCAGTAAGTATCCGGATTTATACCATGCGAAATCTTTACTCAAATTGTTAATAAAAATAAACAATTAATATTTAACATTGTTCTAGACAAGCAAAAGGACGAACGAGTACGAAATTAACAACGATGGTCGAGTTTCCATTAAACGACTTCGACATGACGCCGCATCTCGTTCGCCGAAACACCACAGTCGTGGAGTCGCCGGGTCACTCTCGTTCGCCGAGAAGAAGGCATTCGAAACCTTCCGTTAGTAATCCGCACGAGAACATGTATGACTTGTATGCCATATGTTATCATCACGGTGACGACTTGGAGACGGGACACTACACGGCGGCCTGTAAGAATCCATACGACGGACACTGGTACAAGTTTGACGACTCCAGGGTGTCATTAGTGGACGACGACAATGCGTACACTGAACTCGTGAACAACACTGCCTACATGCTGTTTTATAAGCGGAAAAAACCTAACGTTGTACATTCGTGCTCCACCGATGATAACGGGCACTGGGCTTTACGCATGCCTAAATATATTAAGCCTCCGGGCGAGCCTCTGAATGAACTCACCGAAACGAAAGAGGAGAACGTCGAAGGATCCAAGCCTGAAACACCAGAAAGGGAAATTAATTCCGAGTCGGACGTCACGGCACCTAAGTTAAGTCCAACGTTATCCAGAAGCGTTCCGAGCTTACCGGACGATGGCGCGCCCGAGGTAACGACTCCCACTAGACCGATCGTCAGCGTCGCACGCAACACGACGCCAACAGTCCAATCGCCGACACACCGGCGACCGCTGATAGTCGAGGTGAACGGGAACATTCTCAACGACGATTCGAGCGATTATGAAAACGAATCGAGCGCACCAATAGAACCCTACATCCACAAGGATGTTCACGTGAATCCTAAAATGACTCCTGTGGACAGTAGGCGGCCGCGTTCCGTCGACTACCCCGCCAGGAACAGCACGTCGCCGTCTTCGAGGGATTCCAACAGGAACTACGAGAGCTCCCCGTTGGTCGCCAGCATCAACGGCGTCGAATACCACCCCACCACTCAAGACTTAATGTTGTCGATGTTTCAAGAATCTAAGTTTATTGTTCCGAGACACAATAATCACATCAATCCAGAATCTCATAGAGCAGGTGAGACGTATATGAAATGAATATGTATCACAATAAAAAAATACATATATAGTTGATAAGCGATAGCAGAGTATCACTGCAGAATTGTACATATTTTATAGTTACATTTATACATCATTGCCATGGCATCCTGTACGGAAGCTGTGCTGGTGGTGGTGTGTGGTGTATGACAAGTGTGGTTAAAAAAAATACAGACGAATTGAGAACCTTCTCCTTTTTTTGAAGTCGGTTAATAAGATTTGGCGGTAAATTTAAATCTGAATTTCGATAACGTTTTTGTTGTGACAGTACACCATGCTTATACTATTATGAAAGATGTCCAAGTGTTGTCAATCAAGATAATAAGGGGTCTGAGAAATTATATTGAACATCTCTAAATGCAATTCATGAATGAATTTAAATTCGAATAATGGTGAATTTTAATTGCGTATTTCATTGCATTCATATTGAATTGCACATTTTGTTTCAGGCGAAAAGTCATCAGTCTGGAAAACTCGAATATCCACTTGAGGGCTGCTAGCGGGCACCTTTGGTGTATCACATTTGCGTTATATGCTTTATTTATTTTACAGCTTAACTTAGATCTGAGGCTTACATGTTCACAGTTAATTTATATCAGTACATGAATACAATATATTTTACAATAGTATGAGGATGAATAGATGTAAAGAGATCATTATCGACAGGTTACGTTATATTCATGCTGTTGTAAATTATGTAACAATTACAAAGTTTGTCACATGTCACAATTAGTCACATAACAATCGCCCCACGACTGTTGTAACTACAAAGAAAATTCAAATGGAAAAACCTCTTGGTATTAATAAAGTTCAGTGCATTCCATGTACAATTGATTCGTTTCAGATTGTCAACCTTTAATGAGAACCGTGCGATGGAACGTACGACCCCTTGCAGTGTGTCTAAGTGTGTGTGAGTCGAGTTGTTTACATCGGATGTATAAATATATGATAATGTATATTACACAAAAATATGGGTACAATTGTAATGTCGAACAAGTTCGTTTGGTGGTACATCACTGTATTGATAAATGATTATCAAATGTTAAGCAATTTAACCTCTTGTCCAAATATTTAAGGTGAAAACATGTATTCCAGAAATGTTTATGTATAGATTAAGATTAAAGCATAAAAAGATTTCCAAGACGGGCTTTGCTCGTGTCGAGAAATCAAGAAATCTAAAAAATATTAGTAAATGTAATATTCTTTTCATTTTCAATCGAGACATTGGCCTAAGTTGAAGAATTATTATTTCAAAATCATGCTTACAAGATAGATGTATGTAAACCACTGGTGGCTAAAATAGATTGGAGGTAGTAGTAGGTAAAAAGCAGAATTTGTAAATAGAATGTTGATCATTTGAAAAAATAATCCTGATATTATTTAATCATGTTCTTTTATAATTCGGAGACGTAGACGTAGCAAAGTGGATTTCAATTTTTTCATACATCGTCCACCTTGATATTTATTTTAAAATGAGATTTTAAAAAAGCACTATTAAATATTTTTCAATCTCTACGCTTAAGCGTTAGTGTATCTCAGAACGAATTATTATCGAAATATTTCAAATTTATTATCACCATCTTGTGGGTTAACGGCTTAAAACAAATGAAAACTGCCGTACCCGAATCCAACGATCTGCTCGGCGGTCGGCCCCCGGCGCTACTTCAATGAAACATGTCAAATTTGTCGTACATTGTTGTGGTGTATAATATTGTACAATTTGTAGATTGACTGTACATAAACAGCGTATGCAAATTATTCGTCGTATAATACCACACTTGTGCCTTGGCTTTAGGGAAGTTGTGATTAAGAATTAATGAATAATACGTGTTGCGGACGTGCACAACTGTATAAATAAATATTTGTATCAAATACAATGATAGATGTATTGTAATGGTAACGGGGTATGTTTTATACCGGAACGATACAATGTAGTACACAACTTTTGATACCCATGTGATATGTTATATAACGATTGGCAGATTTTTCTTTCGATTTTAAGCATTGTGTTTTCATTTATTCAGTAATGTATATATTTCGCGAGGTTATGTATAATTTGTTTTGCAGTTAATCGTAACAAAGTGTATACATATATATATATATATGTTAGTTATATAGGACACGTATTTTTTAAATTAATTTATTTATTTGTACCAAATGATATTGAGGTTTGGATAATAAAAGTTCATTTTATTTATAATGTGAGTCCTCCGTGTATTGAGTTGTCCGCGTGGCTTTAAAAACACCTCAAAGTGATTTTATTAAATTTTACTGATATAGATTTTAATAAAAGACAATTATTATAAGCGCAACATTACTATGGTAGCTAGATGACGAATGTACACCTGTGACCTGTATAATATAAACCATAGATATTAATGCTGATTTTACATCTATGTACCCGAACGGTGAAAGGAGAATTGATTTTCCTACTGTTAAGTGTTAGATATTAAATAAATATAAAGGAACTAAGAATATATTGATCTTGCGTTCTCATGAACTGAACGAAACTAAACATATATTTTTGTTTAGTTTTACATATAAGAGATTCATTTAAATGTCAATACTGATATACTGTTAGAGGTTTATTCAAAATTTTATCAACGTGAGAATGTTGCTCTGTAATGGTGAGCGCAAATCTGTTTTAGAAAACGTATTTACACTAAACTGTTTTGTGTATTATATTATTTATATCGTTTTATTTATATTAAGGAATATAAAACTGTTGAATATCAAACTCGCCTATGGAATGAGACTTTGTATAGAAAAACCCAGTAAATTATATGATTCGAGAAACGTGACTAAATATTTTTATTTAGTGTTCGTTAACTGGTTTACATTAGATAAAGATCGGAGGATGAGGCAGTGTACCTATTCAGTCTTTTTTTTTTAATAATTGGTGTATAATCTGTACACGTTCAAGTAAACTTTCATATTTATTTTTATAAAACACCGTAGTTGCCACGTACCCCCGATTATATCCAATTTCGTTCGTTGTTTTAATTTAAATGTTTATTTTTAATTGATCACGTTATGTTGAAATATAAGTGTTATGTGCACCTTGATCTTGTTTTTTTTTTACTTTCATAGTTTAGTAGAACCCGGCTCTAATAAAAAAATTATTAATGCACTGACCTGCTTAGTTATGTTTACAATTTCGTAATTTTATTTAATGCGAAAATTTTCTTTTTACATTTTAAAGACTATTGTTTTTGTTTTTTAAATAAAAATAAAACAAAATAATTACCATGACACAATCTTGACTGATCATTTGACTATTTTCTATACATAAAATCTATTGCCTATATCAATTAATCAAGTCTTATTGTATGTAAACTGTTGACCGATAACTGTTTTGCATAAATAAAAATCGAATCTCAAAGAATCCTTGCCTGCAATTGTGTTATTTCAACTACTATTTTTTAAAAGGAATTCTCCAATAGTAAAAAGCAAAGTTATGAAAGGTTTAGGAATGTAAATTATATAGGTTTAGTAAGACTGCTATTCTTTTAACGTCCCACTGTTGATTCTCGGATATACCATTTAGCGATCAACTCGTTTGCTCAAAATGTGCAGCATGCTACGTGTGATGTAATTGTATTAACACGCCTTATCAGACTGTTTCAAAAGTCGATACAATGCGTCCAATATTTGACTGAAGCTTAATGAAGTGGATAGATTACAAGTTTAATATTAACTTTCTGAAGTGCCAATAATAATGACCACCTACATTTGAACATGGACTATAGTAACTAAAATTAATTAGGTCAGTCGTTTATTAATTCAGCACACAATAATACTTGCTATGATTTATTCACTGCTAATAATACAATTAAGTAAACTTATTTTCAATATTAATGACAGCTGATGAAGTAGGTATACGTAAGATTTCAGTGTTAAATATTTAAAAAATTACAACTGACGTACGAATGTAATTCGCTGATACGTCGGGAGTGTTGTATGTACGGTATCCCCGTAGTTTGAGTCAAGTACTAGGAGAAAGTGTTTCTTTGAGTCTGGAGTTACAGATGTAGGCGTCAGTCTTGGTCCGGCAGAGTGTATGTTAATAAGGTTTGAACTGTTGTAAGATTGTCGCGTATCCCAGGCAAGCACGTCGGAGCATTCGACGTGTCGGAAATACACGTGATGCGTGTCTGACCCGAGAAGGATAACTGATTTCGTATTCTCACCAAACACTGAAAAAATAAGAATTTCACGAATGTCATTATTATTATAAGTACTTCCTTAAATCACACAACTCTGTACTTCATAATAGTTGAATTCCTCGTAGCTCAATAGTTAGTGTCGGATGTTAAACCCTCAGCGGGGATCACCGCTCATAGAATGTTTCCTTAAATTCGTCCTGTTGATGTTTACACTGAACAGTTGAATTCAGTTACGGTAGTTTTGATGCTTAAAGTAAATTTTAGGCTTCTCTGTGATGTGGGTGAGCAGTTTTACCTACTTACCTCACTATATTTAGTCCGTGGCAATAAATTTTGTAAGTGTAAGAGTTTTCAAGAATATAGCTAGAACAATTTGTGTAGCCGGCTTTATTAATCTGTGCGCTGTTACAAATATATTTTATTTATTGAGTGTAGAATTCTACTGGGTGATACAATTCTTGTATTAGAGAGTATCTATTTAAAATATTATGCACTAGAACCGTTAGAATGCTGTTTAGTACAGACTTACAAACTGGCAACAGACTTGAGGTCGATCGATAATGTGTAACACGTTTGATCAGAATGTATGATTTTTAGAAAAGCGCTACAATCTCTATTTTCTCTTTTTTAAGTAGGTTTTTTGTTCTCAGTCGACGCTTTTTTAGACGTAGTTAAGCATGCATTCCACCGCGATCTCACCTGTGATACGTGAGACATGATAATATAAGATGCAGGAAACGATTGAATGCTGAATGCTAATATTTACTAAATAGAATTTTATCAGTTTGTACAAGTACACTGCTTTGCATTGGTCAATATAACCGCTGCAGTATTAAATACACACACACACACACAAACACAGTATAAATACTATAGTTACTATACTATAGAGAGCAATGTAATTTATTGCGAAAGTGATTTGCATTGATTTTATCAATTGAGAATGCTCGTTGCCTTTAACTGGGCCTACCTCTAAGAGTCGCGACTGAGTTTCTCCTTCTTAAAACAGCTGTGTCTAATTCAAAAACACCTTGATGATACAATCTGATGAGGATTAACACAGGATGGGCGAAAAACGGTTTCACCAAAGCAATTTGTATAGCCACTGCTGGCGCACAAACTAACACCAACCACCCGGAGCTCGTGGACAGGTCATGGACAATCACAGCACCGCGGGAAGCATCGGATACATATCTGAAAATCAAATAAATTTAACTTTACAAAGAAAACTAATGAAACTTCTGGGAAAATTGTTATTAACAATTTGATTTCAGGATCCGTTTTGTCCCTGCAATGCGTTAAAAGAAATATGGAATTTGGCAAAGTTTATGTGTCATCTTAAATATCTTTAGACTTCGGTAAAAATAGTTTATAAATACGTGCAACATCGAAATTATAATTTTTCTGGATTGTTTCTAAAAGTTTCGAATTATCACTTTGTCACCTAAAATCCACTGTGACATTTTCACATTTCAACTGATAACGCCTTAGTTGTATGATTCAGTCAGATTCAGTACTAATTTGTTTACCTACGAGTAATTAAATTTTATAATTCTGTTCTGGGAACGTGACACATATTTGACATTAATGAAAATTATGACCATAGTACTTAAGTATGTACCTATGTAGGTGATGTACCTAATGAATTATAAACTAAGTACAGTCGCAGTCTTAATTTACTTTTTAAATTTAGCAAAGTACAAATCTACGTATCTTTTCTAGGTACAGGATATACATATATAAATGTCGTAAGTACTTAACAAGATAAGAACCAGTCGATTTTCTAATCTTGCTTTAGAAATAAAAAAACAAAACTCGTTCACTATGCTTAACATAACGTCTTACGTAATGTTGATACCCTAAGTTTCTATACACTAATTAGTACTTTAAATGGTTACCGTATCCTGATATGTTCGGTGCATAATGTTTCATAAGAGCTATGAAGTGGCTGATTTGAAAATAAAGATGCTTTTTTTTAATTATACGTTCCGTCCTTACTTCTTGGATTTGGTTATCAGTTAGTTTTGATCAATCAAACAGGGTATTGATATTGGTGTTCAAAATGTACGTGCTTATAGTTTAGTTATTTCGTTTATCGACATACTCACATGTAGGTTTTACCCCCTATACCCTGTTCAATGACTAAGTTCTGCAGTTGCGAAGTGGGTTCGGTGAGCGAAGCCAGCTCTACAAGTTTCGTTACTTTACCCAAAATAGAACTGATAACTACAACTTTTGGTGGACACGTGCATCTTGGCGACTGCACTGTTTCAACAATGCCGATGTCCAAAACCCAAATATTGCCCTGTAAAACAATAATTCTATGGATATGAAGTCGCAACTAGATTGGAAACGTAGTCATTATGCATCTAGATTTTACTAAGAGTGCAAATTGTATCTTATCTAAATTAAATTTTACTTATGCAGTTAAGATATAACCTGATTGGTAGACCTGATTGTCTAAAACGTACTCGTGTATTTATTTCTTTACTGTCAATTAGCACGAAAACATAAACCTTTTATATTAATTAACTTATATGTGTATGTTTAATTAACTTATCTAAGTTTAAAATGTGACTAAAATAAAATATAGTTTTATATCCGGGTTCAGTAACAGTTTATACATAAATACCTATAAGGAAGTAAACATAACGTGAATGGAACTAATAACAATTAGGTACACAGTCGTAGGTACATAAAAAGATTACAGATAAAAACAGAGAAAAATGCGCAATATGATAATACATTTAATTTAAAACACACAAAGTAATACAAAAATATACGGACGAAGATACCTGAAAACGGATATTCATATTGCTCAATTTGATTTATAGTGAAAAAGATTTCTTGTCCTTGGGCAAGAATGCAATGTTCACGTCAAAGACCGTGGTTACTCACAATATTAGTTGTAAATATTGTTCATTCTAGAAAGTGGTGAGTTGGAGCTGCAGGATGAAAAAAATTAAGGTGAGAAAGCTTCATCGATATAGGAATGTAAGAAGCTCTACATAAATGCCTACGAAGCAAACTAGGGTACTTTGATGAAGATCCTAGGTAAAAGTTTCAAATAATACAGATTTTATTATTGATAAGCTTATATAAAAATATAAGCATATACCTATAGCGCCTGTTATGCAAATTTCATATCGTTAAACTAAAACATTTTTATAGTACTTATTGTTAACTAAGATTTTTGTATATTATAGTGTTCGATTTAAAATTCGGTCTTCAAGATATTTGCTAGTCTTTTTATCACAAGAAATAGACTAATTTTAATATCTGTTTTTTTTAGCTATGTTGGACCTCCTCAAATGAATGACTAAATTTGCTTTCTATACTTTAAACTTTACAGTACAAAGCTTTTACCGACAAGTCTCATAGTTTTGATTGATAGTTGTTGTATATAAGGTTTTATTGCCTAACAAGTATTCAATTCGGAACGAGACATATTGTTTGCTTACTTAAACTTGATAGCATGTTGTCAATATTGAATGATAGCATAATGATAGTCTACGAAATAAATCTGTTACATTTGAAATCAACTAAAATGTCTGAGCTAAATTTAAAAAGGCTATGTTATGTATATTATTTTCTTACAAAGGTTCATTTATTGTGTATTTGCTCACGTGTTCATTATTTTACATTATGAAATCGTTCAAAGTGAATAAGGGGAAGGAAGATAGATACGTGTACCTGTTAGGCGATACGGGTATTTGTACTTTGAAGTTAAACTATAATAACTTTAACTATTAAACCATTACGCCAGGTCCCTAAAGGAATAAGCACAAAGTACCAATTGCCAAATATCTCTAACATTATTAAGTTGAAAGTGTATCTTTATTTATATATAAAAGCGAAAGGTAACTCACTCACTCACTCACTCACTCACTCATCACGAAATCTCAGAAACTAGGAGTGCTAGGTGTTTCAAATTTTGCATGCGGGTTCTTTTAAGGACGTAAGTGCTCATTAAGACGGGATTTTATGAAATTCAACCCCTAAGGGGGTGAAATGGGAGGGTGAAGTTTGTATGCAACTTTGTCAATTTTAAACCGATCGGGCTGAGACCTTGCATGCATAAAGCTACTATGACATAGGCATCCCTTAAGAAAGGATTTTGTTAAATTACACCCCTAAGAAGATAAAATAGGTGATGAAAGTTTGTATAAATCTTCTTAGATTTTACTTGAATTCAAACGCGGACGAACTTGCGGGCACCGCTAGTAAACAATATTCGTTAGACTAAAACACATTTTCAATTGTTATTCGCAAATTTTATTCAAATATAGTGGTATTGGGTGACCACATTGAATAAAGCCAGAATTAATACCGGGGCAGTATCGCATGTACCTACTTAACATATTATCCGGAATGCACTGTTATTTGTTACTGCGATGTTCATTTGCAATTAGAGGGGAATGCAACGAGTAAATTTGTATAATCTCTGATGTTGTATGCAGAGGACATTATTTTCAATACTTCTATGTCAGAATACTATGGAAAATATAATCGTGTCTAATCGTAAACACATTAAGCGAGTCTATTAAATGCATCGGTAATTCAAGTCATTTTAATAACGATTTCAGTCAAAGGTACTTCGTGGGTCCAAAGCTATAGTGCTGTATGTAAAAAGTTTTCTACACGACCTGCTGCTGTTCAGACAGTCAGTGAACTGGTAATCCTGTAATATATATGTTCTCAAAAATAAAATAAAAACCAACTGGATCTATAAAACTTGATGAAGTTTATTTAGTTATTGAGCGTAATTACAATCTAAGTTTAGATGTACTATGTTGATTTAAATCGGGCCGCAGATAATGTTTTCGATTTTGCACAGACGGCGGTTCTAAGCGGTTATTAATGTAGGTACAGAACTAGTTTGAACTAGTTAACCTAAACATGTATAGACAAGCCGAATCGTGTTCCATTACAAGGCTATAAAATGACCCAGTTAACCAAGTTGCGGAACAAGTTTTGAGCTTCCCATTTCGACAGGAAGACAATGAGTTGCTGATGCTGATAAATGTGTTTTGTGTACAAAATACACACTAGTTTCAATCCGAAGTCTTATCTTCTTTTGATAGTTTCTAGAACCTTAAGCCTGCTACTTAATTTTACATTTCTAACTTCAAAAATGATGAACTTTCATAAAAATTTACATTCCTTATTTCACTCTTCGTAAGGATCGTAGTTAAGTGTATAAACAGCGATAGCTTAGTAGTTAGAAATTCTACCTCCCATTTCGTGGAGTCTGGGTTGAAATCCTGGCATGTACCTGTGATTGTATAAAGTTAAGTGCATTTTATAAATAACACTCGTTATAATGTTCTCTGAGATTACACTGTCAATCTGCATTTGGCCAGCGTGGCAGACTATGGCCTTAAATTTTCTTATTATGAGGGGAGACCTGTGTGCAGCTGTGGACACAAACTAAATAAAGTCGTGGAAAAAATAACCACACCTTTTAATACCTCAAGTAGCTTAACTTCAAATTGTTTTAATAGAACAAAAAAAATATCAACGTTTCCACGTAAAACACACATGTTTCACAATATCAACTTTATTGTGCAAATGAAAAGCGTATTTCACTAACTAATGACACAAACAAGCGAGGAGGTACGCAATCGAATAGCGGATGGAATTCGAAGCAGAATCGCCTCAACTGAAAACTGGGTTGTGCAGGACTTAATAAAATCGAGCTAGACTAGCTTAAATTTCCAGGTAATTCAGTGGAGTACCTACCGTCTAAATGTGTTTGGGCGCTATTATACGTTATAGAGCCTGAAATGGTTTAGATACGATATTTTGTATTGCAGCACCTTATACCTGTTCTTAAATGAAGGAAAAGAAATTTTATGTGTCACTGTTGAGCAGGGATGTTTCGCAGTTACGGAAGATCTGGAGGATATTTCACCACGCCGCTCCACGGAGCATTGACTGAAATTCGAGTTAATGGTCTCATTGTCCAGAGAGAACCGTGGGTCTATTGGTTATTGAAAGCTTGGTTTCTAGTTTAACAATTGCGATTTTTTGAATATTTTGATCTGAATGCTTATGATTGTATTTGCCTTTAGGGGTCACTGACCCAAGCCCTGATCGCGTATGGCGTTGCTACATACCGCTTGCATGTAAAACGTAAGAGCTATGAGCGTTGCTATTAACGACAATATGAAAGAAATCAATCGGTGGAGCGAAATATGCATGCACGAGGCCCTATTGGTTATTATAAAGAGGTAACTTTATTATTTTTATTCATAGAAAAACAAGGTACGTTTCGTAACATTATGTTTACACACACATACGCACACGTAAAAATTACAAGTTTAATTGTTAGTGAGCGTGCCAATGGACATGCCATTATTTATTTATGTATGAATCATATGTGGAGTATAACTAAGTATTTATTTCAAACAGTAATTTGAGTATATTTTACGGTATTTTTATTGTAAACATTTTCAGAACGCTCGAGTTTGAATGAAGTGTAGATACAGTAGTGAGCTTAAATCTTCTGTAATACTAAATCCCGTGTAAATTGTTTGTAGAATTTATTTTCGCACCCAATTCAGTTTAAGCCTGCAGATAGGTTTATTCACCAAGCTTAGTTCTAAATTACAGTTATTTTACGGGTAGTTTCTATACAGCTAATGCGGATTATTTGTTTTGGCATGAAGTTTCAGCTGCATTGTTCGGCTATAATATATATACCTACTTATGATATATATACGTAATGAACGTTACACATGTTTATAGCTTTCATAGTTATTAATTACGATCTATATTTTTCTTTTATTCTATATCTGATGGAATATGCTTGAAGGTCTTGTTCTGCCATATGACAGTAAGTTCGGACGACGTTTGTACGTAGATAGGCTAGCGATAGCACTTGTCGTTAAAAGTTAATTCAAATATAAAACGATAACACTGCGGCTTTAACACGAAACTTCCATTTAATACCTGGACGGCGCGGGCGTTGTAAGTGCTATATAAGTTAATTACAGTAGTAGTTAATAGTTGTAGTCACGATGGTACTATTTGTATGGAAATAAAGTGCCAAATAAAGTTGTAATGAATGGTGTTTTCATTTAAGTGGCGATTCCAAATTCCAAATCGTGTCAAATGTTCTATTACAAATCAGGAACCAACGTTTGATGCGATTAAGTTATATCACAAATGTGTTCATGATTAAACAAAAAAGACACTGAACAAAGTTGAAGTCAAATAATTATATCTGATAATTTCAAACTGTTTAAGAATATACTGTCATCTTTATCAGAACTCAATGTTTACATATTTCCTATGCTGAAAGATCTTAACTCGTAATGAGAAGTTTTTGGTCAAAATCCATCACGCGAGTGAGATTTACTTGCGATATTTTTCTCAATGTTCGAACCAGTGATATGTGATTGCAAGGTTGATGAGAACTCTTGGCTCTACAAACATTTCGCAAAACATGAACATATAATTCACAAGCGTTCTGTTACAATGCGCAGTCTTATTAGTAGATGCGGAAGTCGGACAATCAGATGAAGCCGCAAGGGCAATTATTGGTTGGTCGCAAGTAGAACTCGTGTGAACAAATCACATATGACCGAGCAATTGAGTAGGACTCGCACTTACAAGGGTCAGAGCTGACCCTTAAACGTAATGAAACGTCAGTAGATAGTGTAGTAATATAATCATAATACGTAATAGGAGGTCTCTATTATTTAACAAATATTCTTATACCTAATACAAACTTTTGTGTACAAATCTCTACAGAAATCGGTCGTCAATAAATACTTCATATACTTTAAGAAGTAATTGTACTTCCTGTAGGTTTTCCTCATGTCTCTGTTGTAGCAAACTTAGCAGGAAGGACCGTTATATAACCGGATCCTATTGGCTAAATTATTTCCTGTTGGCGCAGAACACATTTTTATGGTCCGAGAATTCTGTTTTAGTCTTAATACTGTTTCATAATTATGTATTATTATAAATATATTCGTATATCTACGAATAGTTCTAATGATAAATTAATAATGCTTATGTACAGGATTTCATTTGTTCGTGGGTAGGACAACATCTGCGTGCTACGGATATATATACTAAGACGAGGGCAGAAATTGATAATTATAATTTATTATTCAGGCTTCTCACCGGCATGTCCTTAACGAAGGCACCAATAGGATCGATCAAATTTTCTATTTATAAGGAAAATACTGAATAAGTTATTATTTTCCATTAAATTCCAGTTCGACGCTTATCAGCGGGTTTCGACATTATACGTATACTTTAATGTAACAAAAATTATGGCTCGAGGGGATCACTCAAAGAAATGAAATTCATTTTATTACGGAGACCGAGGCTTCCGTTCAGATACAATTTGGCTAATGTAATTACTGCGAGGTGATTCCATTTCACGAGACCGCTAAAAGAAAACGTCAGTATTGCCGTATTATGTTGCTTTAAACTCAATCAATTTATCCGTACATTAGCCTCGTATAACAATTATAGTTAATACAGACAATAGCTTAGGTTTACTGAGATGTTTGTTATACTACTAATGAGTCATTTTAATAGTCTATTTTTATTTCTTTTTAGGTTCTCGAAGCAATAAAATGAAAAAATCATCCTTAAATTTCATACCATAAGCAGACGCTGCTTTTGTATGGGATATTGACAGAGGGTTGGGGCTTCACCCCGACGTAGCCCTTTTCCCCGTTCACAACGCGTAACAAGAGGCGAACTACACCGTCACCTTTCGAGTTCTCCGCCTCTACACGTCTTTAAAAGGTTACAATCTTTGAAAAGCTGAAACTATTTAGGACCTTATTGGCTGGTGTACATTTAACCGAAAGATTGACACACAATATGAATAAAGGAATGTACATATATAAACAACCGCTATAATTGCCAAATCATACAGACATACAAGCTAGATGTGAACGAACGAGTTATGATTGTGCATACATAATGAAAATTCTATCGACTGTTATGCTGTTTTATAAAAAAAACGCTGTTGTTAACGGATCCTTGTATTACTGTCTGTAGTATATGATTCAGCAAAAGATATGTCGGTTGGCAATGACGTATGCACTTTAAATAATCTTAAATGTTGCAAGACCGCTTACAATACAGTTGATTTCTGAGATGTGCATTATATAGCTATGTAATATACAAAGAAACTTTAAAATTCTTGTTCTAGTGGCTAGACAGACTGACTCACTGAGATCCTGACTGCCAAGCTAGAAGTCATCGGTTCGATTCCCGCCCAAAACAAAAATTTGTGTAATGACCACATTTGTATGACACAATATGTATATAAGTATTATACAATATTTATATAATGTAGTTTATCAGCTGTTTGGTTACCATAGTACAGGTTCTACATAACGGATGGCCGTGTGTCAGGTTATTCGAAGATATTATTATTTATTGTATTATATCACCATTTCTAAACGTCCATTGACAATGACGTGGATACTCCAGGAATATTGCTATACTAGCGCCACATTTATATACATTATCAATTGATACGTTTTTACATTCAAATCTTTTAAATCGGCCACATTTATAGAGATTACTTCATTGAAGTTTCAACAATATTTTCACGCAGTATAGAGCACGAATTACAGCACGTTGGAAAATTGCCACAAGAAAATGTATACCCGACTAGGGTTTGGAGGCTAACGTAAAAGATTTCGAGATAAAAATCAGTAGACTAATAACCAGTGTTGTAATTTCGCCACGTCGGGACACGAGTAACAAATGACCCCTGTCCTCGGCTAACAAAAATTATGACCAACAGAGTCCAATTATGTCGTATAAACTTCCTTTCTTGACAGTTTGTAATGTTATTATCATCAGAATCGGACGAAATAGTCTTTTTATTATATGTGCATATTATATTATATTTTATAGCTGATTTTCGTAAATGTGTGTTGAAAATTGATGACATGTTTTCGTATTGTTACAGAACACAGATTAATTTTTTTAAGAATGCTGTACACGAATGTAACTCACTTTAGAGAATAGTAACAATGTCTTGATATCTCTAAGGACGGAGGCCTTTCGAGGCAATAATACGACGAATTGTCAAAAAATCTCAGTTGAAAAAATGACGGCGCCACTATCGCAAGTGTCCACCACATTTTATGTGTGGCTTTTAGCTTTGTCACTGTTTCATAATCATCATAATCTTACCGGAATGTGTTAAATAAATATGTACAAAATGACCACTAGAGACAAAAAAAAAACATATTTCATTTGTCTTTACGGTTAATACACTTAGGCGACTAGGATATAATTTCATTACTCTTATAGCATTGATAATAAAATTTACTCGATCTTAAGCTCCCTAGAAATGTAGTTCACGAGTATAATAATTACGTATTTAAATAAGTCCCATAATTTCTGAGAGATAGGATCTTCTGTACTTTATCTTGAAACAAGTACCTATATGCAATAGCGCGTACAGTAAACACATCGGCAAATGTATCGTTCTATATGCATTTCTATCGTATTTTCAAATCGTATTAGCCCCTACACGAGCTCGGGGCGTTTTATCTCTTCCGCTACATGAATGTTGCTGGAGATCGTTGTTTCAAGACGAATCGGTTTGCACGCATGTCACGTTATCACATGTAATGTCTGTGTATTTAATTTAAACTGTATAGTTATATTAAACTCCAGTCATTGTATTAGTTAATTTTTGATTGAACAATCGCAATTAGATAATTAATTGTAATCAAAGTGCGATGATATGTCATATTTAAAACTAAATTATTATAACCACATATTAGTAATAGTCTTGTTCACCCTTTTTATTGTTGGACTGTCGAACCACGCTGGTCAAATGTAAGTTGCCAGACTTCCTAAATATTAAGAAAAATATGAAAATCTGTAAGGCTTGCTGATATCTTCTCCATCTCGAATACTTACATAACGTAAGTTCTTAGAATGTCAGACGCGTCCCAGGATTCGAACTTCACACCCTCGCATTGGGACGCTTAAACCTACACCACTATCACCGTTACGTATCAATCATGTTACTTACACACTCAGGTATAATATAAATACTTAAATTTTTCCAGATAAATAGTAAAATTATGACAGAAAAACAACATTGTGTTCAAGACAAAAGAATGAGTAATGATCCGACCATTACATTACAGTCGTGAAGGCTTAACTGTTGCATATTATTTTAATCCGAGCCGTGGAAACAGCTGAATATTTATCACAACAATATTAAATAAGCCTAATAATGGCGTGACAAATGTGTTGCCTGTGGGCGACACGACAATACCTTGTATATAGCTACATCATTTATATATCTTAACCTTTTCCTACTGACAGCGACAAATAATCTTAATACATATTCATCGACGGGATATTACGACAACATTTAATACATTTCTACATACATAACATGCTTATTGATGTTTTATCTCTATTTATATACGTCTATGACATTATATTTTGTTATGTTATAAATTCATTCTTAAAGAACAATTATTTCAGTGTTTTTGTTATTTAATTACTATAGTATTGAGTCGATATGCCCTCGTATTTTAATTGTAGTTTATTATAACTGAAATTTAAAAAATATATACACATATTCAATCCCATCGTAATATCACGACGACAAGCATGCGAGGGTTAACTCACATTGCTTGAGGAATTTCGGAATTCTAACCGTCGTGTTTCCGTAAAATATATCCACGTGGCAAATTATATACTCTGAAATTGAATAAATATTTAAATTTAGAATATTTCACCGTGTAATTCAACGACCGAGTAAGACGAGTTGGATTTTTGTTTGCGTAAACAAAACATTTTCATTGTACGCTGTCAAGTTAAATTATAAGGTAAAATTAATGAGATAAATGGGTCAATTTTACAAGAATCTGCGTTAAGGTTGAATATTAGACCATTGTATAGATTTTGTAGTTTTGTAGTTTTGTGAATTATGTATTTAATTCTGGTTTCCGATGTGTACCTATTTAATTCTAATTTATTTTGTTCTTGACATATTCCTATTTAATTTGAGCGGAAAAATATTACTTAACTTTTTCTTATCATTAAATTTTTTGTTCTTTTCCCTTCATTTCTTAGTCACATGTATAGTTGTTTGTATTTATCAGTGTCACTGATAGTGGGTGAACTAAACGCCATGATAAGCAGCGAGACAGGCGAATCTGGAAGGGTTGACGGGACCATTTTGTACAAATAAATGGCAAACAATCCTACAAGATAATGTTATCTAAAGTTCACTATTAGGTATTCACAATGTCGTATTAGGCAGTTGATTCTTAACTTTGACCACTTATGTAATACGTTAGCATGAATATTGTCGAATTAAAATATGATTTTTTTATATGATTACTCATAATTAAGTACCACTCTCCTTTTAATTAATGCTATACACATACCACCAAGAAAGCCTACTGTTGACCAACAGTTTCCTTAACACTCTTCCAATTATTCCCGAGTGGACATTTTTGGGCATTTGGATTCAATATTCCAACTGTTGGGTTTGAAACTATTTTTTTCGACCCTCTTATTGTTCCACGGGACCCTTCTCATATGGCGTCTGCCAATGATGTCTTTCATACATCTCAGAAACATTATACATTTTACAACATACTCTTAGTTGTACAGTTTTCCTCTCGATGGTTTGATGATATTTAAAATCTAAGTTATAAACTGCAGGTTTTGTAAAGTCAGAGGTAGCAGAATTTGACCCGTACCTCCGCAGTGCGATTGTGAATTTCAAACAGCTTCTTATATGCAACTGTACTTACAATAGGTATATTATAGAATATAAAGCAAGTAATGCTAATTTTTCTCAATGAGTTTTATTACATTACACATTTAAAGCAAAAATACATAACAATTTATAAGAACGGTTACGATTCAGAGGTCATATTATACTGTTCTGTAGGTATAAATCTAATTCAATTTGAATAGTATCTTCGGAATGAATAGCTTTTATGAGCCTTTTAAGGGCTCATTCGTAAGAGGATTTCAATCATCCACGTCAAAAAAATGTGCTATATTCAAGACGAAGAACTGATTTACTAAAGGGTATTATTCACTTTGTGAAAAGAAAGGAGAGTTAATATGGCGTTAAAATGAGGTATACTTATAGTACATGTTTTAATTATATAGTTCTATGTAATCCAACGCCATTTACTTTGGAGTGGATGATATGTAATACGCATGGCATGACTGGAAGTTGAAGTGTATACTTGCTTTTCAGAACTTCAAAATGAGAAGTGCAAACCAATTGATCAATTTCTGACGTACAAAAACAACGCAACAAAAAAATCAACAATTAATTATTTATTATCTGACACATTAATGTAATGTTACATATAAAAAGTTACTTTTTGCTTTTTGGTCATTTTCGTATACTTAAGTGCTTATGTCCATGTTGAAAATTAAGACAACACTATCTTTGACTGCCTCGTTGGTCGGGCAGTTGCTAGCGCGACTGCCGATCGGGAGGTCCTGGGTTCAAATTCCGGGTCGGGTACTGTTGGATTTTTCTAATTTAGAATTTCTAGCAGTGACTCGGAGTCTGAACGTGTGCTCGGCGCATGGCAATAGGCTCACCACCTATTCCATTGTGGGACTTAAACGTAACTGGTGAAATGTGGGGGTACTACACTCCTCTGCCTACCCCTTAGGGGATTACAGGCGTGAATATAGTTTTTTATATTCGATGAATATTAATCACGGGATACCTTTGCCTTAACTTATTAGAAGTTTTCTCAACCCAATTACGAATAAATTTGCGAAAATGCAGGATTCAATTAATCGCTAAATAACGGCTGCAATATACGTGGCATTAATATACGAAATAAAAGTAGCATTTTCGTGTAGCGCGCCAGACCACATCTGTTACCGCCACTACCCAAAATTATAACATCAATGTACAATTAATTCTGAGCCGCAATTAATATCGTATTTGATGTCGGACCCACGTCATTATTTACTAATAACCGTTATCCTTAGAGATGACAATTCTATACGTATGTATTAACGGCGCTGATGATGAAATCCTTTAACCTCTCATCGGGCAGAAAGGCTTACGAATATGTCTTTTAAGATAGGTATCTTCGGTTAGCACCAATTGTTGCAGCAGTCTCCAGTTCTTCTCGACTTATCGCCTCCAGGTGGTACGGTGATGTCCAGGTCTATGTTCGCCGCCTGTTCGCCACTTAGGGACTTTCATTGAAAAGTTGGTATCGGGTTTACTCATCAGATGTTCAATCTCAGATTAATAATATGTATCCATACTTATATCATTGTAAATTCTTGTAATATCTGTTTCCAGTATCTCCTTTAATATTATCTCTTTTTCAGAAAATATGTTCTTTCAATCTTAACCGTGTTATTCAATTTGTTGTTTTCAATATACGACTTGTACTGAATTGACCAAATAGCATACTCATCCTCTAACACCCATCCTGTATTAGTGAAAGCAGGATGGACGTTAGAGGATAGTGGAAAATAAGACGCTGCTATACTAACGCCATTACGCCGTTCAGTGACTCACGCTTTCATTGATGTTTCGCTAATAATTAATGTTACTCATTTATGACTGAAAAGTTTTCCTTTCACTCGGTGTGATTCGTTTGAAGCCAACATTACTCGGAAATTGTGAAATAAATTTATAACAAAATATCCATTTAGGGTAGGTTTTAGACACCCTAAACTAATTAAAAATTTATTTAGGGACCTAAACCTAAGTAAAGCAATATATTACACGGATGACTAATATAATACTTTTATAAGACTTCTATGTTGTAGAGGCTAAATAGTAAATACGGCTATCTTTTAATAGCATAAGGTGGCTTTTTATGTTCAAATTTAAATTGTTTTTATTCATTACTAGCTGTTGCCCGTGACTTCGTCCCGCCACCGCCGCAAAAAATGTAATTATTATAATATCACATTAGAAACCTCAAAAATAACAGTATTTCTCTACTAATTAATGGATGTTTTTATACATATAAACATTCCTCTCGAATCACTCTATCCACTAAAAAAAAACGCAACAAACTCCGTTGCGTAATTTTAAACATCTAAGCATACATAGGGACATAGGGACACAGCGGAAAGAGACTTTGTTTTATACTATGTAGTGATACGTTTACAAGGCACATACATACACTCAATGACATGATCGTGACATGGTGAGGGATTCAGCGGATTATTATCTACTTGTATGCTTTTCCATGATGCATCGGCGCGCGCCCGTCCGCGTCCGTCCGTTATATCGCGCACCGTGGGAAGTCGTAATTACGACCGCATTGATATTACATCATTTACGAACGCCGCAAATGCAACGTAATCGCC
>DWDX01000919.1:0-21801 GCA_018245675.1 Agara michaeli | reverse complement strand
CGACGGACCGCTTATAACTACAGATACGCCGGCCAACGCAGACACCGCGCCACTGAACTCGGAACTGACTGACAGCCGGGTACTCGGTGCTTTTCGTTCTCACTCTTCGTATCCGCCGTCGGTCGCGTGTTTCCATTTGAAAAAACGCTGAGTCATTACTTGTTTTATAAATACAGTACTCATTACACAAGAATCCTCTACTAGAGTATCGAATCGGATACAAAGTATGCAAACCATAGTTATCTTAGATAACCTATTTGTATATAAGTAACCCGTAACTTGTAAGTCTGATTTTCTGATATAGGTACCTTGTTGGGAATAAAAATTGAAATATTTTAATTTTGCTTAGCCTTCGATGAAAATTGGGCGATTCTAAGATATATACTACTAAGGTATATAACCATTTTGCAAGCTATTTTTTAATAATGAAATTGATTTGTTTAATTGGTTTAATTAGCTAACTTTAAAGACCACTGGTATAAATTGGCATAAAGCCAATGAATGATTGCTATAAAATGTATGACGTTCATCAAGTGTATGTCTATACATTATAATGAATAAAACAATTTGTATTTGTATTTGAATCTACTAACACCTCGCATCATATGTTAATCTGCAAATGGAAATCAATTAAATTCAACCGTCGTCAATGCTACGCCACTCATTATCCATGAATATAGTTAATAACTGGTCACAGTTGCCGCTAAAACCTACAAGTTATTTTCAGCTCAAGACCAAATGTATACGTTGAATTACAATAATGTAATTACATACCTATATTAGTGTCTCTTCATCTAGTTATTAGGCCCTGACTAATGAACCGGAGGATGTGTGTTCGATTCCGACATAGACATTTGTGTGATGAGCTCGATAAATATTACGTAGTATATAAGTTTATCACCTATCTAGTTACCATAACATAGGGATTACATTATCTAATTTGGAATCAGACTGCCGTATGCGAAATTATCCCAATTAGTATCGATACCAAATAAAAGGGTAAGATATTGAACAAGAAAATACTAGCTGACTGACCCGTTTATGGAAGACAATCGTAATGATAAAACATTTCTGTCAGTATTTTGAAATTATATTAAAGTTACTTTCGCTTTGGCGACAATGCAAATCAAATTGAAGTACTTATGTAAATACTTAATTTAAAGGAAGATTTAATTTGTCTTTATTACTATTAGCTTTCATTTATTTGCGATGTCCAAAATCCAACGATTTACTTTTTATGATATTCTATAATGTATAAGCTAATTCGAATAATTAATTTACAACATGCTACTGACATATGAATTAGAAGAAATTATCAATAAATAGCGGTAATATGTTTTATGAAAAAAAAATTAAAGTTTTGTAACTATAACATTATCTTTGACATGTTTGATGCATTTCCGGCAAGAGTAGAAAATATACATTCACTTTAATGTGGTGTTAAAATCATTAATTTTGATATAGTTCACGGAGATCTGACCCACAAAAACACCTAGAAATTATATGTAGGATACGCAAATAATTTCATAGAGATACAAAAAGTTTGTTACTTAGATGTTTAAAATTTAATTTTGATTAAGCCCGTTTTAAGGCAACATAAATAAGTAGATGATAATGTTGACAACTATGTATATTTTATAAATTGCACATTTAATACTATTATAGATTACATAGATCTTTGCACCTTCCGTACATGTTGACTTTTAGACTCCTTTAATGCTTCTTCCAATCTGTGTGTCAAGTGCAATAAATTAGGCAAGTCACACAGCAATAGCACATGGTTTATGACATTTTGACACTGGCTGGCAGCTTTTGCGTTGGGTACACTTGAGTTGATACACAGTGATAGCATACAATCACTCTTATTTAGAACCCTTGGCAGTCTGTCCTCTTCATTTTGTCCAAATCTTTTAGGGTTGCTAATTACAAAGTTCAATGTTACCATTGGTTTTAATTCTTCTTCATAATTTCGCGATGCCAGCTGTAACAAAAACTGTATCTTAACCATAACATGCAATTATTTCTGAAAAATATCTATAAATGGAAATTTGTTTCCATACTTATTGTTCCAAACTTTTTTTGATATATACACCCTTAACTATACAATAATTACATATTTTCAATCTGTACAGATTCTATAATAAATCCATACTAATATCATAAATGAGAATATGTGTTTATTTGTCATTCTTTGACATCAAAACAGAGCACTGGATTAATGTGATTTTTGTTATGGAGATAGATGAAGGGCTGGAGAGTTGAAGGGCCGTAAAAAAGAGTAGCCTGTGTCACTGACACAGGCTACTCTTTTTTACGGAATAATATCTCATTGCCATGGAGAAAACCGATTTTTTTAAATGAAATACGCGTTATTGATAGTGTTACAGGCACAATAACAGTATGACATGTAATCAAAATAAATCCTTTTGATCACATGGGCTACGCCGCGAGGAACTGCTAATTCAAATATTTAGTACAAACTTTTTAGTCCATCTCTTATAATACCGATGATTAAGTTTTGAATCTTTTTGTGCATTATCTATATAAATAAAACTTTAATTTAATGTAAGTATAATAACATAATCATGTCAAACTTATTGAAATTCTAATTTAATATCTTCATATGGTTCTTACCAAATTTGATTAAATAATTAAAAATATTTTATGTAATAAAAATTGTTCATCTATTACTACATGAAATATTATTTTTAAGATCACTCTAGAAATTGATTGATTCCATTCAATATAATAATTAAACAATAACTGGGATAATTCCAGAGACTACTAATTCAAAATTATGCAATTAAATGCCTGTTTTACCATAACCAGACAGCTGAAAAGCTATGCATATTTATTACTTATACAATTTTATTTTACCTGCACTTCAAACCTCCAGGTGATGTCCTGATAAACTGAATCTTTATGCTGTAATAGGTACAAAGCACCAGACAGCTCATTTTTCTTGGAGTTGTAAAATTTCAGTAGGACCTGTTGCTGTTCTGATGAAAAGCCAGCTAGGGCTAGTGAAGATTTAAAATTTGATTCTGACAGCTGCAGCAAAAATATAAACTATTTATATATTTATAAATAAATGATTTACATTACAAACATAATTTAAAAATGTCTTTTCATGATTGTATTACAATTCTTTGCATGTTACAATGTCATTTTTTTTTAAATATGAACAACATTTTGCACTATCGACATACATGAAACGATCACAAAATGATTTCAATTCATATTAATTGTGACAGTAGAGCAGTGAAAATAAACACAAATTGGACCCCATAACAAAAAACACCCAGAGGATGGCCGGGGAAGCACTGGACGGACAGTGGTGAGGAGGACCTCCGAAGCACAAGGAAGTTCACCACTTCGAAGAAAACATAATATAACATTAAACTAATTTTAAGTCACGGAATTAGTAAATATAGATGTTGTTGTATACATACATTATGTTTACACCCTTCTATGATTAGGTATGCCAGTGCATGTATCAAATCTTGAACGCAAGAAACAGACACATCCAGTTTTTCTGTAAGAATTATTAAAAATTAAAATCACTATAATATTTCATTATCATAAAATGTATTCTTGTAAGGAAATAGTTTACCTGCTGCAATGTTACTTTTTTTATGATTAATCCCATTATTCAAAAAATCGAGGGTTAATTTACAAAAATCTACTAAAACTGAAACAATATCAATAATTGATTAATAATTCAGTTGATTGCCTCGTTGGTCGGGCGGTTGCTAGCGCGACTGCCGATCGGGAGGTCCTGGGTTCAAATCTCGGGCTGGGTACTGTTGGATTTTTCTAATTTAGAATTTCTGGTAGTGACTCAGTCTGGATGTGTGCCCGGTGCATGGTAATAGGCTCACCACCTATTCCATTGTGGGACTTAAAACGTGACTGGTGAAATGTGGGGGTGTACTACACTCCTCTGCCTACCCCTTAGGGGATTATAGGCGTGATGTTACGTTTCAGTGATTGAAAATTTTGCAATAAAGTGTGTAAGAACTTATTATTTTAATGTGTTGGGAAAATGTAAGTTACGCCGCTCACTGTGTTAATTAGTAGATTAAATGAAAAGATATATGTATATGCTTCGTACAAGACAAAATACGCTATTGAATTTATTCCGGCAAATAAAGAAGTTCTTAGGTATATCTACTAAAATTTATTAAGTAATTTTATTCTTCTATGCTTATAATATCATTGTACTGCAATTGTTTTCACACCGCTGATAAAACAGTAATATGAAAAGATATTAGTCCAAAGTCAATTATACCTTGTGCCGAGTGACGATGCAGTAAACTTAAATGTGTTTTCTGTAATTCACTTAAAAAAAGTATCATCTCTAATTACAAAACATTAGCAACAGATTCTGAAGTATATACTTAGCTCTTTCTATTTTGGTAAATAATTTGATAGTTTGTTAATTTGTATATTTATTTGACATAATTTTTTTTAAACTTCAATAGCTCCGGAATTCCTCTTTTTGGCCTACAATCTAATATTTTATCAGTTCAATTGAAACTTATAAGCCGAACTGTCACGGAGATATTATAAATATGTTTATTGATAAAAGTGAAACTTAATTCAAATCAGCTACGAGTTCTGTAACAAAACTTTAGTTTCTTGCAAAATACATCTTGCGTGTACATATTGATTTATCTTTATCATTATAATGATTAGTCTAATTTATTTCTATTTTATTAAATAGTAGATTGAAACAGCAGTGACATTGTAATACTTGGCAGTGAGTATATAATTTCTTAGTGTCTTACAACTTTTTCAGCCAACATTGCATCAATCAAACAAATTTGATTTGATAGGCTGTCAGTTCATTGTCAATTTTAATTATTCCCTTTGACACGATCGCCAAATAGTTATATTTGATTTTCGTGTTTTTATGTTTATAATTTTTAATTTCTAAGTATATCTAAGTTATGATTGTAAGCGTCTTAGGGGTAAAATCAACAAGATGGCATTGAAAAAGGTGAAAGGAAACTTCGAAAGAATGTTCGACAAAAATTTAACAGATTTGGTTCGTGGAATCAGGAATAACAAAGATAACGAGGTATTTATTTATTTAAGTAAGATAAATCTCTAGAGGGTTTAAATAATGATAAAATTAATTGAATTTCATTCAGAAAGTTTGGTTATTGAAAAATGAATTGACATTTTAGGCGAAATACATAGCACAATGTATGGAAGAAATAAAGGTAGAATTGCGACAAGATAACATTGGAGTGAAAGCTAACGCTGTCGCCAAACTAACATATGTAAGTACCTGTCTTGTGTCAAGCAGATGATCAAAATACTCATTTTAAATAACATGGAGCTTTTGATTGTCTTAATTCAGTTAGTATTGTGTTGTCCTAGATAACATCTCAGTACTTTTGTGAACTTGTAAAAAACCATAAAGTGGTATCACATGTTTACATTTTGTTTCTAATGTCATCTAAGAATGTCGGCAATTATTGAGAAATAATATAATATCATTACTATGATCAGTTAAACATAATTATAAAATGCTTTGTATAAAAATATAACATTATTTTTATTACAGCTCCAAATGTTGGGATATGATATATCATGGGCTATTTTTAACATAATAGAAGTCATGAGTTCAAATAAGTTTACTTACAAAAGAATCGGTTACTTAGCAGCTAGTCAATCTTTCCATGCAGACTCTGAATTACTTATGCTTACCACTAATATGATAAGAAAGGACTTGAATGCCCAAAATCAGTATGAAGCTGGGCTAGCACTTAGTGGACTCAGTTGTTTCATATCCCATGATCTAGCAAGAGACTTGGCTAATGATATTATGACATTGGTTTGTATTACATTCTTTAATTAATTATTATTGTTATTACTTTGTTCTGTTCAAATTACATCTCTTCATTTCTTAAGCCCTCTTCTTAATGCCCTCCAATAATATACACAAAGTATTCAACTCATGTTCCGCACGTAAATCATAGTTTCATTAATTATCATTATTATTATACCATAACACCATAATGATATTGCTTAACATAATTACCATGAGTTATGTTAAACAACATTTTATAACTCAACTATTTAACCGTTATATAGGGTCTTTTATCTTTTATGCTTCTATTTTAATCTTCCACCAGTTTTCATTAATTTTTATCTCATTAGTATAAGGTGTCGCTATTTTTAGTAATATGTATGATTGTTAGCTAGCTATACATCACATGATACGTAATTGTGCTAAACGTTATTATACTTGTGTAATAATTGTATGTTAGATATATTTTTATATATAGCAATGTTTCAGATGAGTTCAACTAAGCCTTATCTTAGAATGAAAGCAGTTTTGATGATGTATAAGGTTTTTCTAAGATATCCAGAGGCGCTCAGGCCAGCGTTCCCAAAATTAAAAGAGAAATTAGAAGATCCAGACCCAGGTGACATTGGACTTTTCGTAATCTGGATAATTTGGGGCAATTGAACTAAGTTGATAACATTTGAACATAAGCCTTTCCACTACTATGTTTGTAGGAACTTATTCAAATATCAACTAAAATATAACATCTTATGAATACCTGACAATATTTGACAGTTGGTTATCTAATTGTAATCAATGAGATATTAATCAATGTGATCTTCAAAGTGCAAGCACTTTTTACTACCAGCCACACATCTGGGAAGCAGCAATGTGTACTGTTTACTTCTAAATCGTGTTTTATGTTCACCCATTTAAACAAGATATTTCTATTAAAACATGGAGCCTTAATTTGAAATAAAGAAATGAAGTATATTGTATAGCAGGCATAAACTATATAATAATAATTGATTATAATGTCTTGGGAGACCTTCGCACACAACCATCTTATCCCAAACTTGGGAGAGCTTGTACTGTTGAGACCAGACAGCTTATAAACTATTATATGCATGCTATATAATACTTATATAAATATGTTTATTACACCCTGACACACACAAATCTGTCTAATCATACAAATGGGTGTCCTGACTGGGAATCGAAACCACAACCAGATGCCAGTCAACTATGTTAATGTATGGTTACTTTTTATAGGTGTGCAGTCGGCAGCTGTGAATGTAGTGTGTGAATTGGCAAGAAAGAATCCTAAGAACTATTTATCTCTTGCTCCTGTGTTCTTTAAACTAATGACAACATCTACTAACAATTGGATGTTGATTAAAATCATTAAACTGGTATGTAATAAATAATATATATTGTGTGTATGTCAAATATAATAAAACACATTGTTTTTTGTAATTTTAATGTGAATAGGATAATGAACTGCTCAAAATTTGTCTCGTCTTTGTCATATTACATTTTTAGATATGTAATGCACTAAAAATAAGATTGGTAGAAAAAGTCTTACTTTACACTCACAACAAATAATTCAGTAAGTAGATCAACATTATTTAAAACACCGGCAAGACAAACTTGTTTGCACAAATTCACATCTTATTGATCTAATTGTTTTATTCTTACTGGTGTTGTGACTTTCCACAGTTTGGTTTAATGACTCAGTATGAACCTGATATTGGAAGAAAAATATCTCAAAGCCTCATAGATCTAATTTGCAGGTACCATTTGCGACACTTTACGAAGAGAGTTTACCAGCTGCTAGAATCATCCACCACACCTTACCACATAAAAATGTTGACTATTGAATGAATGGAACCACTACCAACAAACTGGCTTATTCATAATTTGCAACTGCTCGAATAGCGCATTTATTTGCCACAAGGACAAAGCAAATAGGCTGTGATATCATTTATTATACATGCATTCATCTTGTACGTACGTACATTTGCTTTGAAATAATAAAAATATTTTGGCGTTGCAAATTTTGTAATAACGTCATCTAATTGGATATAAATAACACAAATGAAACAAACACGAAAATTGGCATGTCACACATTTTTTCTTATTTTTGCTGCAAAAAATTCAAGAGCTGATTGACATTATAAAATATGTATACCAATAAAAACTAAACAAAATTATGAATAAATATATTACTTGTCCAACATAAGACGTCATTAACCAAGCGCCCATCCATTAACATAAGCTAGTCTTATGTAGTTTCATTATATTTGTTCCAGTTTGGTGCCTTAACCCCATTAGAGCCCCGACTTGGCAAGAAACTGATAGAACCATTAACTAATTTAATACATAGGTGAGTCGGACACGCGATGACCCTTAATATTTACTAAGTAACATCTTCTATACTTGGACTCTATGGGGTGTAGGGAAATTAGCGTGACATGACCCACGAAGTCATCGCAAGAACAATTTCTATTTATATCGCTAGTTACTACATACTGTGTAGGTATATGTCGAAAGAACAGCTTTCACTGCTTTTTTCAACTTGTGCTTTATTTCCGTTTTAGAATTTGATTTCAATATAATAGTAGCTTTATTAGTTATCACAAGATCACAACGTGTGAATGTTATCACTGAGTGGCATAGTTAGTTTATAGTTTCCTGGTGTCACTATTTGTTTATACTTCGAGCAATAGCCAATAAATCACACACTGAGTATTTTTATACTATTAGTTTTAGCCATTCGAAGTAAGTCTGAAATGCATTATTATTACTAAAATGAGCACCAAGAGACACACAGACAAAAGATGTAGTAAATAAAACGGCAAATTATTTTTTTTTTAAAGTATTTTTCCTAACAATTACTGATAATCATAATATAATATGTATAATGAACACATTTCCAATACTTCCTTTATATTATGATATAAGAGGTATCTAGTGTATCTTCATGTTAAAGCCGTAAAATTTGTCTAATTCTCGTATACAAAGTAAATGTTCAATAAATAATCACATAAATAAGTAAAATAATGTATAATAAGTCTTGTTTATCATTTGGTTTAAGTATATAGATTTTTTCGAAAAGAAATACAAATACAATTAAGAGTTAATCTATTAAATTACTCGCTATTATGAATTGTAAACAAAAATTTCACTAATGAACTAATTTGTCATATTCTTCAGCACGTCGGCGATGTCGCTGTTGTACGAGTGTATCAACACGGTGATCGCGGTCCTGATCAGCATCAGCAGCGGCATGCCGGGCCACGCCGCCTCCGTGCAGCTCTGTGTGCAGAAACTCAGGATACTTATAGAGGATAGCGATCAGAACCGTGAGTTTCATTATTTGTGTTATACAATTATCAAAGATCGCTTCGAACTTTGATATGACAGTATTAGATAATATGGTGATTTTAGCAATCATTGGGTTAGCGAAATTCATTCTTACCGCCGTTCATGTTTCTCATCCGTTTATAACTGTACCCATATGAAAAATGCTGCAATGAACATAAAATGAAAACGAATACATATATGTAGTTAAAACATAACTTATTAAATGAATCTTTGGATCGTAGGTTTTTTAAATAATGTTGCCTCTAAATATCATATTTTTACCTATTTAGATTGTATACATCTTATGTTTATAGCATATAAAGGTAAGATTACAGGCAAAACAATGATTAAATTAAAAGTTTTTAGGAAATCCAATTCAACTTATTAAATTAAAAAGTAGAAGACAATTTGAATATTTTTTTAAAATTCAACATATTGATATTTATGTAATAATATTATACCAAGTTGTACAATATTTGTATTTACTGTTCCAGTAAAATATCTTGGCCTGCTGGCGATGTCGCGGATACTAAAGTCTCACCCGAAGTCGGTGCAGGCGCACAAGGACCTGGTGCTCGCCTGCCTCGACGACAAGGACGAGTCCATAAGGCTTAGAGCTTTAGGCCTGCTCTATGGCATGGTAAGAAATGTTATAAATATAGTATATATTACATTGAAATATTAAAGACACTTAAATATTACTATATTATTATTATTATACAATCACGCTAGATCACTAACGGGATAGGTAGAAGGCACTGAGTGCCAAATGCGTTTAGCCTTACAAACCTGATGTCCTTGTTCTACGTTAGTCGCACTCTTCGTACATACACACAGTTTTCGAGTCCCCCATCAGCTATAATTGTATTGAAATATAATTTGTTATAAATAAAAAATATGATAATATGCACTATGTGCTTTCTTCCTATCACGTTACGGACTTGACTTGATGCTACATGCGATAATGATCAAATTAAACTTGATTTTTTAAAATTCGCAACGTCTGGATTTGTAAAGGATTTGAACTCTTGTTGGAACCTATATAATATCATACATACATACATACCGTCACGCCAGGTCCCTAACGGGGTAGGCAGAAAGCACCAAGTGCCAAATATCTCTGTGCTTGCAAACCTGACGCGCTTCGTCTACATTCATGTCATATCACACAGCAAAAAATGTATAATAAAACAACAGTACGTGTTCCATGGGAAAATTTTACAGGGTTACAAAATAAAAGATTGTGTATAATCACAAAACAATAATTACCATTTTTAAAAAGGATAAATTGCTTTTGTTGAGCTTTTTTCCGCCGCTTACTTTGTGGTCATAATAAATCTGATATTTATTTATTTATTATACAGGTCTCAAAAAAGAATTTGATGGAGATAGTGAAGAAGTTGATGGTACATATGGAGCGCGCTGAGGGCACGCTGTATCGCGACGAGCTGCTCACGCGGATGATTGAGATCTGCTCGCAAAACAACTACCAACACGTGCTCGACTTCGAATGGTACGTCACGGTGCTCGCCGAGCTCACCGAAATGGAAACCAGCGCCAAGCACGGTAAGAGATATCTTTGTAAAACTGGTACACTGATAAACCAATTAGTAGTTCATGCACTACTAGTTGGGGACCGCCTACTTTTCAAATGCTTGTAAACATGTGAGGGTAGGTCCTAGTCGATAAACCGGTTTGCATGTAATAAAAACAATATCTGATATGTGAGCTATATGTGGTTGCGGTTAGGGTGCAGTATTGCGGCGCAGCTAACGGAGGTAGGCGCCCGCGTGGCAGACGTACGCGCGTTCGCGGCGCGGGAGAGCGCGGCGCTGGTGGCGCGCGCGGCCGCTACGCCGCCCGGGCCCGCCTCGCGTGAGGTCCTGTACGCCGCCGCTTACGTGCTCGGCGAGTACTGCGAGTGAGTCCTCCGTCTTTCAGTACCGACCGATTTTAACTGAGCCTAACCAGTTGGAGCCTTTGCGAGTTACCGCATGTCGACCTGTACGGTTATTTAGTGCCCACTGTTATTGCGTCACTGTGTAACTTATAATATTTGTATAAATTCAAATTATGATATTTCATAAAGAAATTGAGCACGATGCCCAATCACATCGATTCGCCAGGGAGGAGGATTTGATGCGCGAGTCGATCTCCCCGCTGACGCTGTGCGCGGCGGTGGGCGGTGCGTACATGCGCGCGCGCGCCGTGTGCGTGCACGCCGCGCTCAAACTCTGCGCCAAACTGCTGCTGAACTTCGAGCGCCGGAACGACCTCGACTCTGCCATATCCGTAATAATTTTAATATGTGCACGAACTCTGTACCTGTTTGGCAATACAGTCGATATGTATTTGTCCGATTTTACGTTACATAGTTCAAGTAGATTAAGTTAATACTGGCGCTACACGTAATATATAAAAAGAATACTCGCTCTACTAGATTGGCCCATGTTTATATATTTCGGATATGAACGTGTATTAAATCTACTCTGGTACTTAACCTTATAGGACTAAGTTGATTATTATCAGTATTATACTTCAGTTCCTTTAGAAATTACAACCATACCAACGTCTAAATATCAATAATAAATTCATTTGAACAATCAAACAAAATCAAACTTTATTCTAAGCTATTTTCTATATTTTGCGCAGGTGGTTCGCGAAACCCTCGCCGGAATGCAGCCATTGCTGTGCAGCGAAGATATGGAAGTGCAGGAGCGCGCCCACAATGCTAGTGCGTTGCTTGCGCTGATATTACAGCACATTAGCCCCGAGCACGCGAGCGAGTACGGGGCACCCCCCCAAGCTCCCGTCACAGACACGCTCGTGGAGCACGAACAAAGGTACATGTTGATTTATCATCTACATATTAGTGTTACCTTTCGTAGCTAAAACTGGAAGAGTAATATACACTATTAATAATAACGCCCGCGTCGTTCAACCGTCGCACTTGTAATGTGTAACTTGATACAAGCTACGTTTGTATATTGTTATTGGTTATGTTTTCTTATTGACAGCAATGGACAGGAAAAGGAATCCGTGCATGATGACATAATGAATGGTGAAGAGACTTTTAAAACCTTCAGTGGTGGGTTAATCGAGGAACTCGCCAGCCTATTTGACGGTGAACTGAAACCGGTGGCCCCTAAAGCACAGAAAAAGGTGCCCATGCCTCCAGAGTGAGTATTTATATTTTTGTTTCGAGGTATTAAAAAAAGAATATAGTAAACACAACTTATAGTCCAGGAACTTCGTTGCTGTCAAAAGTGCCCAAAAGTCGACTGGGAGAGAATGTTTTTAGCATAATGTTCGCCTATTTGTCATTTAGGTATATGTTATAAGATACAAATAAACTACGAAGCATAGTTAAGATGTTTTTTACGTTGTCGCTGTCTGACATATTTATTATTACAGTAATGAAAGTAAAACATGTTTATATACATATCGCAGGTTGGACCTGGATCAGTGGCTGTCGCGATCTCGCTGGTCGTCGGAGAGCTCGAGCTCGGAGGACGAGGGCGCGGGCGCCACGTTCACGGCGCCGCCGCCCGCGCCCCGCGCCGTCACGCACCTCACCGCCGAGGAGCTGCAGATGGTACATTCCTGTGCATGATCACGACACCCTGATGCTCGCCTTGTCCACCTACCGCATAATCAACTTCGAACACTGCGTTTAAAAATATAACTGTCAAATAACAATTTAGCACACACTGAACGCAGTGACGGAACTCCTTAGAAAATATTATTAGCGGCCATACATCTGAATGTATTTATTGTTTATGTTATAAACACTTAGCGCAAAGTGGTTTGTATCGGTTCATGCAACATTTGATATCAATATTCTTTAAGCTTTAATACAATTAGTATCATTTGAACATCCATTGGATATAAGTCGTACTCCTGGTTACATGTAATGATATATTTCAGTGCCTAATTTAATTATCCAGTTATATTTCCTCCGCGCGTGAGTGTTTATGAATTTAATCTTTATCTAAGCAAATGCAGTTTATATGTATAAAGCTGAAAACTATGATTTTCACGGCTATGAAATTCATTAATGATTATGTGTCGTCAGCTACGAGAGGCGCGGCGACAAGAGCAGGCCAACAACCCACACTACCTGAAGGACGAGTCGCCGCGCTCCTACCAACAGGACGACGTGCCCGTCGCGGAGATCGCGCTGGAAGTGCCATTACAATTACAAAGTACGATACAAAATTGCTTATATTCATTTTTTAAAGTCTATTCCATTAGTGTTGTTCTATCGCGGTACTATAGTGTTCAACAGGCTTCAATGCGGTACGATGCTAAAACATAAATGTGCGTAGCAAGCGCATTCTTTGGCTTGCTACCAAAGTTATCTATTTTTTCTCAAATATCAACCATACCGTTTTTACATTTTGTTCAACATTTATAACGTACTAAATGTTCTGATTTTGTTGACAATAAATTGCAAGCAAGCAAGGCAGGTCGACAGGCTGGTCGCTTACATATGGGTCATTTGTTATCGTACAATGTAGTCTGTTTTGTTACAATTCAGCCGGACCGTACCGCAGCTGGCCAACACATTATATTCTTACTGTAATAGATTTAACACTTATAATTATTTGGATTAATTTTTTTGGCAATTCTCTTCTAGCAAAGAGGTCTGATAAGTACTTAATGTCAAGAGAGAATAAAAAACCGAAGAAAGAGAAGAGAACTACAAAGAAGAGAAAGAACAAGAACGAAAAACAATCCACCGATTCAGAAAGTGAAGGTAAAAATAGTTTCTTAAAAACAATAAAGTGCAAATTTCCTGAACTTCAACTGTTATTTGAAACGTTTCTTGCCTCGTTTTACATGTAAAAACTTGTTTTAAGGTGATCTTATACTTACCAGAATTATAACTGCAAAATGCATTTGATTAAGGTGAAAAAATGTTTGTCAAGTGGCATAAGCAAAGCGGTTAATTGCATTCCGTTCCGTAGAGGAGGCGGCGCGGCCGGCCGTGGCGGCGGGCGGCGAGCTGCCCGACGGCGCCGCGCCCTCCGACGACGAACCTCCGCCGCCGCGCGACGACCCGCACCGCGCGCTCGACCTCGATCTCGACCTGTGCGTGCCGCACGAGAACTTCGCACTCGACACACACACACGACGCACATATTTGGATTTATATTATTATACCGTCACGCCAGGCGCCTAACCGGGCAATCGGAAAGCAAGCCGAGCCGAGCCACGGAAAAACAATGTCCAAAATCTGTACCCTTATAAACCTTACGTGTTTCTTTTACATTAGTCGCTCTTTTCATACATACACCTCGGTTTCTTTAACTCTTGACCTATTTGGTCGAGATAGGCACCGAAATCCATAGACACTTATTGTAATCTGTTTTGTCATCCTTTCAGCATCTGTTCTTTTCACATATCCAAACAATCGGATTTTGGATTTACATATATTTTTTATATCCACAGACCCTTACGGGAAGATGAACTGTTGACTTCTAGAATATCTCAATATCCAGCACCTGAAAGTGGACTGCTGATAAAAAAAAGAGAGTCTAAGAAGAAGTCACTGGAAAAAAAATCCACCGAAAAATCGGCCAATAAGAAAAAAGATAAGAAAATTAAACGTATTAAAAACCCAGATCTGATGTTAGTAGTAGTCAATGATGCAAAAAATGTAAGCGAAGACTTGCTCATCGACAATTTCAATAATTCTGGAGACAAATCTCACTCGAATGAGAACGTCACGAACGTAAACATCTTGTCTAATGATAAATATCACGCTAAAAACAAGACTGAAAAGCATAAGAAGTCAAAGAAGGAAACTAAGGAATCAGATTCAAAAAAAAAGAAATCTTCCAAAAAAGGTATTACATTTAAGAGATCCATTAGTAAATGTAATCATGTCATGTGCATTTGAAAACTTGGCGGTGATTTAAGATTCGATTGTTTCAGATAAACATGAGAAGAAAACTGGATATGAAGAAGCTTTAGGAATTTCTACTCCGAGCAAGGAAATCGTATAATGTACGAAAAATTGTTATATTTTGCGATTAATCTAATTCCTTGTCTCACGCTATTTCTGTGCAATCTATTATTTGAACAATTAGTTATATCTTATTAACGTTAGGTACACTTAAATATATATACTTAGACATTGTTTTACTTCATTAAGAAAAACATGTCCATTTAAACGATATATTTCTATCAATATAGATTAAAGAAATATATGTATAATTATGTACAGTTTTATGAAATATATTTGAGATTTATGCAAATAATTCGTTTCGTTTTTACTATGAATAAGAAATTTGATTTATTAAATACATTGTAATGATTATTAAGTACAGAAATCATTTAGAGAAATAGTTAAAAGTGAATATAAAACGATAACTAATTGGGAACATCAAAATGAGCGTAAAGTCAATTTAATATAAAAACAAGACTTTTGTATGTAGTTTCAAATCAAGGTCGTCTTTTACGACGTCTACCGAGATAAGGGCAAGCGTCTCCGCCTCGACCCCCTCCACCACCGCCACCTTCTTTTTTGTAGCTAATAGCAATCTGAAATAGAAATGTCTTGTGTATTACAAATAATTTTATAACCTACTATTATTTCAGTATTTGATAGTAAAATAATTAGTAATCAAAATAACGCTGGAGTTACATAACATAGTATTGATTGTGGCAATTGGATCTATTGTGGGTAGATTATCTAGCAATTACTGATCATTGACTACAGCCAGTATTCAATTGCTGATTACGATAAACTTTTGTTTGTAATGTACATAGTATTGGTTGCAAAGCATGTAGTATGCTTTTAAAGTAGTCAGTATTTTTAATCTATAACAGACATTATAGCAACAAGCAAAAACATTGCCCATGAAAATGTTTTTCTTAACGAATTATAACATTAATTACATTGATTTACGTGGTGCGGTTATATACATATTTAGTTATCTATCTTATTTTCTGTTCAGCTAAAATTATAAATAGCAAGCTACTAAATTAGGGTATATTTGGAAGTATTAAGGATCTATGAAAACTACATTATAAACCAAACTTGATTTATTATAGCATGACCATACTCATTAGGCGACAAACAAATATCACTTGGGTACATATATAATTGAATGTTGTACTTTGACATTACCTATAAGAGCATTATTAAGAATACTTTTAACAAAAATAAACATAAGAAAAAGATTTCACTATATACAAAGGAACAAAAGCAGTACATACTGTACACAATACTCTATTATTGCATTGATACATAATAAGTGTTTGGTCAATAATGACACTCCTACAATAAATTAATACATATTTTTAAAAAACAAATAGTTTATGAAAATATGAAAATCAAATCGTTATATTTATTTACATAAATGTAAATTGGATATACATTATCTACTGCGACATACAATTCTCTACTAAGCATTGAGAACAAAAGTGAATAATACACAAAAATGTCAACTTTCACGGATATTTCTTAATTAAATTGCTTAATCTACATTGATGAAAGTTCAATAAATAATGAGATGGCAGCATATTCCATTTGTAGGGAATAATTGGTTGATTCCTATGTAAAATTTGTGTAATGTGAGATGTAACTCTGTAATGTAAAACTGGTATTTCTCGATATTGAATAGCTCACAATGTAGTGGACATTATTTATAATATAATGACTCATTTTAATGAATATTACATTTCTTTAAATACTATGAATAATTTAACATTAATAACCATGTCAAAAAAATAATAGGACACTTATGCTTACATATTAACATTAACAACATTACAATCAATTTTATAAGTCTACTACAATAACAGTGTTCCAATAGTATATTCGAATTTTTTTATATGAGATTAAGATAGCAAAATAATAGTCTAATGAATATATTTAACTATCAATAACAATACTGATGAATTTTACTTTTCGAGCATGTATTTAGGGATGTCGAATTTAACCTCGACGCCGGCCTTCTTGGCGAGCGTGACAATCTCCGATAACTGTACCACGAGTTTGGCCGCCTCGTCTAGGTCGTCGCGGGGCACGATGCGCAACCCTGAGTCCGCTATCAGTTTTCTGGCTTCATTCACCTTTGTGCCCTGTAAAGCGATGTTCTAGTTAACCATGGCACAAGCAGTAATAGTGATAGGATTCTCAGCTTAAGTTTTTCCAGATTTTTTAAAAATCAAATGTAAACAAACATAATTACAATAACTTTCTAAAGTAACTAATTCACAATTTTTTTCACTATCATTAAATAATTACAATGTATGTATAGTTTAAAACAATTACCTGAAGTCGCACAATGACAGGAATTTGAATGTTCAGATTCTTGGCAGCATTGATAATGCCCTCTGCGATGACGTCACATCTCATAATACCCCCGAATATGTTCACCAGTATGGCCGAAACTTTAGGATCTGATAAGATAATCTTGAATGCTTCCTGAGAAAACATTATCATTATGATGTGTCAAAGTATTATCAAAATAGTGATAATGATAAACATAAGTGATCTACATGAATATGTGATAATAATTTTATTTGTATTTATCTTTATCTAACATCTAATATAGATATTTTGCTTCCACACACAAAATAAATTGTCATATCGTGAAGTAATATTTTTCATCAAATATAAGTTTAAATGAAAATACAAATAAATATAATGTGTAGTTATTTATATTTTAAAATACATACGGCAACAGCCTGGGCAGTAGCACCGCCGCCGACATCGAGGAAGTTAGCCGGATCACCACCATACAACTTTATGATGTCCATGGTGGCCATAGCCAATCCGGCACCGTTCACCATGCAGCCAATGTTTCCTTTATAAAAATACACAATTAGTTAACAGTCCGTGAAAACGGCTAGTTTAGTTTCAATACACATTATCCTAACGTAGACTTCACATAATATAAATTGTTACAATAATACAACAACAACAAATACAACAAAAATATTGAGTGTAGGCTTAAGAAATAACAGAAATTTACTAAGATAATTACAACAATTTACACAAAAATTTATACCATCAAGAGCAATGTAGTTCAAATCAAATTTGGCAGCTTCAATTTCCTTGGGGTCTTCTTGGGTTATGTCTCGCAAAGCAAATACTTCTTTTTGCCTATAGTGAGCATTATCGTCAAACCTCAGTTTGGCGTCCAAGCAAAAGACTGAAAAATATCATGATAATTTTTTTTAAGTTTTTATAAATGTAGGTAAAAATTGTTTTTATGATTCTAAGAATCAACAATATGACTAGTATTAGATTCAATCAATCAGATCCCTATTTTTAAAAATGTAAATTTTGGCTAGTTAAAAAAAAATAGATAAGAGAATCTGTAACTTTTGACCATTATATCATACCAAGATAAAAAATTATGTGGTGAAAGACATCTGTAAGGTTTATTTAGATAATTTTTTTTTTATTTGTTTGTTTTATTTGGCACTCAATGCTTTCTGTCTTCCCCCGTTAGGGACCTAAGTTTGGCAATGATAGTATAACTATAATAGGAAATATAAAATGTTACTTGTTTACACTGTATGGACTATTCACTTTAATGAAAAACTATTTTTAAACCTTTAAACATTTCATTCATGTATGAACGGCATTAGTGTCACATATAAATAAATCCTTACAATTTCCACTGAGAGCATCCTCAGCGTATGGATTGACTTCAATCAGCAGAGCATCCTTTTTCAGGAATAAGTCGTACATTTTCTTAATTACGTCACTGGCCTCAGCAGATTTCTCTTTAAGCCCAATCTATGAAAAACAATGCATAATAAAATTAAAAACACAAGAAATCAATAAATATCAAATGATTTTTACAAAATCTTGCATGATAATAAATATTCATTATTCAGTCTTAAATGTTGGTAACTTTAAACATGCATGTGTGGAATTAGTATGTACTGAAAATTAACATGCTAACAATTACTATAACATATTATTTTTAATTTAATCATGATGCAATGTTTTTACTTAATACATATGTTTTAAAATAAAGTTATTTTACATTTCATATAGACAATGAATCACTTTATAAAAATATAACAATATTACATTATTGTGTAAAATCTGTGTAAAATAACAATATAACATTATTGTAAAAAATCTGTGTACAATTTTAAACATTGTACCTTTTCAACAACACGGTTAACTTGTTCATCGGTGATGCCCGTCTTGATGTCAATGGGTTCATAAGTAATGGCATCAGGATTTTCAGCAGCTACATCTTCAATGTTGACACCACCTTGGGAGGATGCTATAATGACAGGACCCTAAAATTACATACTCAATTTTACCACACATTGATTTAAAAGGGAAACATATAAAGTGGCAAGAGACCTGTGCACAAATCAGGTTGTATGAGTTTATACACAAATCTATACATGTACTATCAATCAATCTATTCTTTACTTCACTTATTACATACAGCAGCATAGATTACAGTAAGTTAGTAACTGACCCAATAGTGGGTATTATGAATGTCTGTGCTGGGAAGGTCTACTCCGTCAACCAAAATACTAAGGTATTGGATATTAATTGCAATATTTAATAAAAAACCATTTGTATATATGTAGATACTACTTTAGGGATGAGCGCTAGCATGTAATATAGTGGAAGACTAGTGAAAGATTTTTGTAGGAGGATAACGTACATTGAAACTGCGCTCCATCATAATAGCAATATAGAATTCCCTGCGTGGGAATTTTCTTTCAGTCACCATCACCATATTACAAATTCTTCCTGCAGCTCCTGTTTGCTTGGTCACCAAATACTGTTTTAACATTTTGCTCACTATTTCACCAGCTACCTCAGGGCTGTCAATTCACATAACAAGAAAAAACAATGATTCAATTTTGTAGAAAACAATGATTTTAAATCGTAAAATAGGTTTATGTTTGCTTGCAACATTCAGGCGACTCTTTGGTTGTTGCAGGTGTCCATAGGCGGTGGTGACCACTTACCATCAGCGGGCCCATCTGCCTGTTTGCTGAGCTGAATTAAAAAAAATAAAAGCTCTGAAAAAAATACATGGTGAAGTGCAACCCATTTATATGAATCCTTGGCGGAGAACCAACTAATATGCAGGTGATAAGAGAGTGGAGTACAAGAGAAAAGTAATATTAATATCAACTTACGTATCAACCATTCTGACACCACCCTTAAGACCATTTTTGAAGGAACCTCTGCCCCGGCCTCCTGCGAGTACCTAAGTATAAACGAATATTCTTTAATAACTGAATATTATTTCATAAATGACATCTTATATTTGAACTTAGCACCAAAAATATCACACCTGTGCCTTGAGTACAATATCTTTCGTGTTGAGATCAGTGGCGAACTTGACTGCCTCGTCCTTGGTCTTGGCGATGTTAAATTTAGGCACAGGGATGCCATTGTCGCGAAGCAACGTGTAGCTCACGTATTCGTGTACGTTCAGGTGCCTCACCTGCTGCTTACTGGGCAGATTGGACGCCGCTGTTGCTGCTAATAACTGTTACACAAGCAATGTTGTTCAGAAACCTCATAAAATCATAAATTTTTCAACCTTCAATGGCCTTCACTCTGTCACTGTGAAGTTCGTTTAGATATTTTTAGCTTTCAATGACATAAACAAATATACGTCAACTTACACAAAATCTAATGTATAATACCAATAAGAATTTACTCAAAAAATAAACAGTGATAAGCACAAATGATGACGTAAGATTTACATACTGAAATGAACAAGGTCAAATTTATAAATATGTTCCAATTTTTTAATTATTTCAATGATTTTCACAAATCTTTTGTTACGTAACTTTATTAATTTACAAGATAGAAGATACAGAAAAAAAGACCCACTAAATTCAATAAAAATATTATAAAATCCAATAATACATCTGAAAAAACATACTGTAAGGGAAATATGCAACTAACAAAATGTAAATAGGTATAAATTACCTTCGATCCATTTTTCAGAATTACTGTTTCTGCAAGACCAATTGAACGAGGTAGTAAAGTCGCCATTTTCGCTTTCCTGCTTATTGCAGATTTTTCACTCTTGGCAGCCTTTAGAAGTGGCTTGAGTACTCAATTCGAAACTGTCAGATTGAACAAGTTGAAGTTTGTTTATTTTTTTGTAATATAAGAATTTTGGTATCTCATCTCTTCAGCCTAATAATCAGCAGCATGACCTTTGTAGACTAATGTAAAGTTAAATTACTTAAAAGTAAGTAAAATTACTTTATTTCGCATTAAATTTGTTTATGGCCTGGAAAATTATTATTTTCTAATAGGTATTTTTGGCAAAACTTCAATTTTGAGGGGTCCAAATAAGATATTTCGCACGTTTTTAACACTTATTATAAAATATAAATATATCAATGTTAGGCTAAATTGCCAAAATCCTAGGCTATTAAAATATATCTGGGCATTTGAACAGAACATAACACACGAAAGCATTGATTACATAGATAAGTGGTATACCTACGCTATACATCTTACTAATATTATAAATGCGGAAGTTTGTGTGTATGTTTGTTACTAATTGTCGAAAAAACTACTGGACCGATTTGCATGAAACTTTTACAGTAATATAGATTATACATCGGAATAACATATAGGCTACAGTTTGTAATGATTTTAT
>DWDX01000918.1:0-21808 GCA_018245675.1 Agara michaeli | reverse complement strand
GTGGGACTTAAACGTAACTGGTGAATTGTGGGGGTGTACTACACTCCTCTGCCTACCCCTTAGGGGATTACAGGCGTCATGTTACGTATATTATGTTATATCAGTGGTAGGTTCTATTCACAGGACAAACATTTGTGTGCTGAGCACGTTTGAATATATTTTGGATACAATATACGTTGCTCAGGTGTCAGTCAGGTTACATAATTCAGGAATTTAATTGCCTAATTTTAAATCGGATAGCAGTGTGTGAAAGTGTCCCAAATATTACTGTTATTTTAAGAACAACAAATTTGAATACTTGATGTAAAGTGGTTTGCGACTGTGTACACGACTTTATGTAGAAGAGCCCAAGGTTTTAGCGTAATTCACTGTACATAAATACCTATATAATAGCTTGCAAAACTGTATATTAAATTCGCATTAATTGCTTTGGGCTTATATTCCTATTATATAATCAATGGTGCTATTATGGTTCAAGACCATGTTTTGTAATTATTTTGGTGCATAAACAGAGATGGAATTTTATTGGTCCCCTGCTGGACGGGGTTTCCTCCCATGCTGAGAGGGTTTTGGCCCATACCACGCTGGCCAAGTGCGAATTGGTATCTTCACACATCTCAAAAAATATTATACACTTTATAACATCTCTGAGGTGTGCACGTTGCCTCGCGATGTTTTCCTTCACCGTTATATGAAGTGATATTTAAAATATCCTAATGCGTAATTTGTATCGAGAACCCCAATTGTGTATAGTTTACTATTGTACGTATGTATATAGGTGTAGACAGGTTATATTTAATTTTCCACCGTGTAGGTACTGAACAGCGGGTGAGGTTTACGGGCGTTTATTCTTTTTCAGAAACAATGCGAATGTACCCACCGATGCGGGCATTGTTTAGAAGATGTACCAAAGATTACAAGCTACCTAACAGTGATTTAACTGTAGAAGAAGGAACGCTCATATTCGTGCCCATAGCGGCCATCCAGATGGATCCGGCGATATTCCCTAAGCCTGACACATTCGATCCGGAGAGGTTTGCTCCGGTGAATAAGGCGCGAATGCATCCTTGTCAATGGATGCCATTTGGGGAGGGTCCAAGGAAATGTTTAGGTGGGTTTTTCTATACATATATTTATTAGTATTTAATAATAGCGATATTTTTATTTTGTTTTCTATTTATTTTTATACATACATAAGACACGCATGCAGTAATACATCCAGAACCAATAATAAACCAATCTTTAGCAGTTTTCGTTTCCGTTGTCGAACATCCTAGAAATACTGTGAGTTTTCTACGAATATGAAGTCACTATTCCTTTCATAAAAAACAATAATATCTTTGCATAGCCTTCATATAGTACTATATTCTTTAAAGTCAGCCCAAAGCCTTAGGCCGATAACACACTTGACTTCGCCGAGCGTGAGCATCCCTCCAACGTTTGTCCATACACGCGGCGTTAGTTAAGCCACTGGTATATCAGTCTTAAGCTTCATTCAAAGTATTACAATGTCAAATACCTCACTCAAATACATTACAGTAAAACCAGTAAGTATACACTTATATTTAAAGATGTTTACTTTCAATAATAGCGACGTACACTTGTAAACTTGATGTGTGAATTGTAATTAATTGCAAAGCATTATGGCAACGGCCTCCATCCGGCCGAACGAGCGGAGGTGAAGGATTCGCAGCTGTGTTTGTGTGTTAGGAGTTTTAGCGCACCCGTGTAATTCGATCTATTCTAAGCTCGAATAGAGGTCGAATGATAGTTTTGGCCAATGAACCTTGATGACGGGCAGACAGCTCGTCCGCACGCAGAATTACTGTTAAATCTTCATACGTTTTCATCTAACTCCAAGTCAGTTGCGAAGCGGTCAGAATTCTCGCCAGAAATCTTCAATTGTTCGCTATTGATACCATCTATATATTTACAACAACAACATAACGTTACGCCAGGTCCCTAACAGGGTAGGCAGAAAGCACCGAGTGCCAAATATCTTTGTCCTTGCAAACCTGACACCCTTCGTCTACATTCATCATATATTTAACACGTAAAATACTGTAGTTATTAATATCTTTACAATTACGAAATATTTCTGTTAAGTTTTTTGATTTTTGCATAAACAGTCTATCGTTTATAGGTATCTCACTTTATTTTGTTGATACACAATACGAAACAGCTAAATACTAATAATAGTTTCTAGTGTTATAAAAAGATTCAGTCTGCTTTTTAAACGGCTTGATACCTTTTTTATTGAAGTAGTCGAAAATTATCCGTGACTTTAAAAGGTAATGTAAAATAAAAAAAAAATACCATAATATTAGGACAATGTATACTTTTGCTAACAGTCTTTGATTACCTTAATTATCATTTATGTACTAAGTAGTTACTGTTTACATTTTTTTAGGTCTCCGCCAAGGGTATATACAGACGAAGATGGCGCTTGTTAAAATATTGCAAAAATACGAACTTTTGATGGACGATCGTACTGCAGAGCCGCTGACGCTAAAGGCTTCCTCGCTGGCGTGCGCGCCGGCCGGTGGTATATGGCTCAAGTTGAAACAGCTATAGTATTCGCCGGCTTAAAAAGGTTTTTGACAAAAATCTTTTCTACCAGTCGCAGCCGTGATACAATCGTGACTTGTCAATGATGTAAACATGTCAAGTAGATAGCTGGAGGTCTTTCATCTATCGAGCGAGATTTTTTGTTGGTCATTTTAATAGTGATATATTGACTTGTATGAAGAAAAATGCGTTTATTACTTTATCGTTGTATTTACACAATGCATGTAAATAAGTATATACTCAAATGACATTGGATCCCTATTGGAAGTGATATTAAATTTACCATTCGGTTGCTATATCCGAAGGAAATTCTAGGTTAGGAAACCGTATTAATGCAAACACCGGTACAGGGATTTGCAGATTGCTCAATGCACGTCTTCACTCGAACGCTGTTTGAATGTTAATATTTACTAAGATAGGCAAATGTTGCATAATTTATTTGTGAGTTAGCCTTAAGATAATTGATATTAAGTAAGATAATCGGCTTTTGCGATGCCATTAAAGTATTTTTATATTGTTTCCATGTTGTTTTATTTGTAAAGGAACTTATTGCGTGAAATTTTAACGTACCTTCCTCCTAAAAGAGTCACGGGTGAGGTTCGCGAGGTAAATATTAGAACGTAATGAATAATGGTTTAAGTAAAATTGAAAATACTGTGGCATGAGAACAATCAAATATATTTGGATTATTATTAATCTGTCTCGTATTGTAAAGTAATTGTTACACGTCCGCGTCGTTTGACGTACCTACTTGTATACAAAATTACACTATTTTTTAACGTAATTAAATTAGTTTTAAAATTTCCTTATTGTTCATACAGATTTTTATTTTAAAAAATTCTCCTCTGTCTCTGTCTTGACTTCGTGAGAAATCGTACATCTGCTATGAAAAGGCGTAGGCAGGAAATTAAAAAAAAAACGAACTATGTTCTTCCTCCGAGTTCAAACTATGTAATATGTACGACATTAGTATGGAAGTATAGAATGATTATATACTACAAAAAAAAATATAACAGAGTGTAATTTTCCATAAAAAGTGCAGCGAAGGCAGTTACTTTGGAGATTCAAGTTCGTGTTGCAAAATATATGTATTGGGCAATCGTGGAACTGACTGACTTGGTGACCGTGGCCGAGGCAGTCGCTGACATTGAAGGTTACTTAGAGTATTAACATAATGTTCCAAATTTCACAATCCGAGTTAATAGTCGGTGTGAGAAATAACGGGGATTTATATTTCAATTCTAGCCAAGGATATCATTATTAATTACACTTCGAATAGATCGCAACAGTTTTTTATAGGAAACCCGAGAATAATATGACTATTATAAATAATGTTAATGTCATGTAAATATAATCTAAATAATGTAAAGATTGTCACCTAATACAATGTAAAGCAATGGGAGTGAAACAAATAGTTTACCTTGTCGCTTTTATACTCCATAGAAAAATTTTGGATTTCAGCTCAATCAGATTATCAAGCTACTGTACATGGCTAACTATGTACCTATATTTTTGTAAGCTGGAAGTTTCGTTTCGCCGGGTTTATACTCCCGACATCGACATCGACGAGGGCCGACCGAAGCTGTGAATGACACTCGTAGTAAAAAATCGTATGGCCTTTATTAAGACGTACATAAAGCTTATAATGGATAATACAACTTGAATTCAATCAGTAATAAAACAGAGCATGAGCTTTAACGCTCGATATTGAGAGAAAACAGGAGAAGCATGAACCATGTCTACTCTCTATTCACAAACTGATTTATATTGCAATATCCTGGTGGTATGTTAAAAAAAACAAAATTAAGTGGCATTTTCAGCCTAGTAAACACAAACTACACTACTAAAGGTGAATAATATAAAGAAAGTTATATAAATATCGGTAAAAGGTCTGACCGGTTCAGCCAACATATAATTCATCAATAATATTTGTGATAAACACGAGTATGTGAAAGCATTTTATATGATTGGCCAACTAAGAAATTATAGTTGTACAAAAAATGTTTGATTGCTTAACGAACTCTGGTTGTATAGACTAGGAACGGTAGTTCATGTCAATCTATTTTCTCCTTTTCCGATTTATGTTCTTTTTTCTCGGGCGTTTCCGTTTCCTTTGGTTCGAGTGATTCTTCGGATGTGGATCCGAAAGTGATATCACTGAACACGGAATTCTTAGATTCGGTTATCTTCACTTTCGGAGAAGGCTCACTTTTCATCAACTCATCTGTCTGAGTATTTTTATGTTTTAAATTGGATTTCTTAGTCTTCCGTTCATCATCGTTTATTGTCGGCACTTGGACATTCGACGTACTCAGTTCTCGTTTTAAAACAATTTTTTCGATTGATTCCCCGGCAACGCTGTCTACCAGCGTATGCTTCATCTCTGAAGTAATGTTCATTACTGATTCGAATTCTATAATTTTTTTCGATGTCGAAGCACCAAACTGCTCGTCATTGAACCTTTCGTTAATGTCTTTTTCTAAATTACGTTTTATTTCTAAAACTAGTTCTTCAGCTTTCTGTGGGTCCATGTAAGAATCGGACACTTCTTTGGCAGGTTTGGATGATATAAGTTGCTGTCCATATTGTCTGATCAGAGGTTTAGATTTGCTCATAGTTCCTTCTTCGCTGGGACTTAAATAGCTTACAACGGACGGCTCGTGTAGGTCGAGAGAGTCGAATAGATCATATATTATTTTGACTATAAATTGTTTGTCTTTCGGGACTGAATTATACACTTGTAATCTATTTAACTTATTACGTTCAGCGGTAACTAAACCAGGAACGGAGCTGGTTTCAGGAACCAAAGAGGTAAATATTATTTGTCCTTCATCAGAAGTTTCAATGTAATTAATATCGAGACTGGATGTATCAACAAGGCGAGATTCTCGCTCTTTTTTATGAAATCGAACTTTTACGCTGCTTTGTGATCGCTGGCTTAAATAAGATCTTGAACTGAATTCTTTGTTAACCCATCCGTTTGGAGAGACTGTACGAATTTGTTGCTCGTGTTGTTCCTAAAATTATATAACAGCTATATTTGTTGTAACTTACCCACCTAAAAATATAAAGTTTTACGTTTTTGAATACATTAGGTTGAGAATAATATTTACTAATACATGAGTATGATTATTGGAATAACTGAAAAATGCCTTCGTCTCTGAAAAAAAACGAATTAGAACGCGCGAGGAGCTAAGTAACGTTTTATTTATACTTACTAAGTTTCATTTATAGCCCAAAGCATAACAGTTTTTAATTCGGTACCATAACTTACCAGCATCTTATCGATATTTCCCTTTAACTGTACACTGACTTTAACTAGTTGGAAGTCGACGACTAGTAGGATTCTCACAATTGTCAGCAGCGCCGAGAACACCCAACAGAGTGTGTGGAGCCAGGCCGAGAGTATAGTGATTTGTGTTGTTTGGTAGACTCCTCGGATACGCCTCTCGTATGCTAAAGTTGCCACATTAACTGTATACGTGCATCTAGAAATACAGGGTTATTATTTTTAAACCATAAGTAATATGGATATGGCAAAAGAGCATGCAGGCTCAGTCTAAAAAACCCTCGAATACTGTTTGTTCAAGTATCAATCAATCAGTGCGCTGATTACTTCCGTTTCAGAAGCACGGAAGAAACACGCTAAACTTCAAAGCAAAGAATGGTATCGACCACATCAGATTATTATCAAATACGATGCTATTAGATTTAACAGTGTACTTATTACATAGCAAGTTTTATAGTTTGGTGTAGACGACATTATTCATGAATGCGCGTTTTCATATATTACAAAGAAAATGTGCGCACGTAGAACTTCCAGTAATTTCGCCAAGTTTGATACACAGCTCGTGGAGACCGTTGTGGGTAACAACTGTAGCGTACAAGCAGAGTCCTCCCATTGCCAATGAGAACAACAAAACTGGTAGCAGCACGCGCCATGGACGCTGCAAACTAACGAATCAAATAAACACATCAAGTTAATTGTCAGTCGTAGCAGTAATCGTATTTTGGTTTAGATTTCAACTTCCCACGCCGCGGGTGTGAAGTTCAGATTCCGGCAACTCTAACTTTACAAATATCACATGGAATAATATAGGAAACCTGTACGTCTAAGGAGTGAGAAGTCTGCCAAACAAACTGAACCAATATGAAACTAGCCTTGACTCTTCTCATAATGTTAATGATAAATTTTGCATTCCTTTGTCATGTTTAAATCTCGAATTTAATTTCAATTATGAAAATAAAAAAATGTTGCGTTTCAAGTGTGCTACGAATCTGGTCAAGATGTAATTAATCGAAGTATACTGAACCCTGTGAGTGTTCGACTGCCCGTAGAGCACATAAGGAACATCGTGGTCCACACCAGTCCAAATATCCCAGATACTAAAGGCACATATGTGGGTAGGTAACAAGCGCTTTTATCTACCCAGTGGGTACTCAAAAAATCCACTGGCAACACTGAAAAATGACATATATTCAGAGAATTGATTAAGTTGCGTTGATTCAAACATGAGTTTTGTTAATCTGTAGTTGCCAATGTACCTTATGAAATTAGAACGTAAACAAAAGTTATACAAACCAATAAAGAGTTTTCTTTTGAACACCGGATACGTGTCTTCAAATAATCAAGTCTATTTGGAATTCCAAGTTAGACTGTGCACATTCCAGTTCAAAATGGTGTGTTCGTTAAAACGGACATTGTACTGCTAAAGGCATCATATATTTTATCTATCAAACCAATTTATACTGTTGTTATTAAACTTACTATCAGCAATTTCCTTGTCCTCTGGAATGAACTCGTAAATGATATTCTGACGTAGCGATGTAAGCGAAAGTAGTTTTGGGAAAAGCACGCATTTTTCGTCGAACAAATACATCAGCATGTGGAAGCAGAAAGTACAGAACGATCCAAATACAAACGCTAAGAAGAAAAGCAGAAGATGTGCACCTGTCAAACAATATTTATTTTATAACAGCCTTTTAATGCAACCTCGAAACAGCAGTATAAAGTGGTCTGACAGGCATTGCATTTTCCTAGAAAGAATCTTATTAGTAACAGGACTGCAGTGCAGGACCCTTCGTAATAATAGTTCAGTTAATAGCATAAGTATCTAAAGTTAGTGTTAGATAGTTCACGCCCGATTACAGGAGAGAGTAGATAGGTATTTAGAGGAAATTATTTACTTTAGGGCATGTTAAATCACGGTATGGATCAATGTGTTCATCGTTAGTGCTTCAAACACTCATTGATTATTAAAAGCGAGATCTGTACAAATAATATTATTTTTTGGCTGCAAATAGAATACATTACGGACACATTAAAATGCGATTTATAAGGTAATAATAATATACATTTTGGAAAAAAAAAGAAGACTGCAATCTAAAATCGTAGTTTGTATTATATTATATATTTTAAATTCAATGTATATAATAGCTTAAATTATTAATATTAAGGACATTAAAAGCATTATAGAGATGTTGATTGACAATCATACATACCATGATATTGAAAAATGAACTACCACAAAGGTTTTACAATGTAGGTACGTACCATTTTAAGAATTCGATATAAATTACGAGTATAACGCCCTAATATAAATCATAAAAATATTCACCTTGTACTTTGTAACCTTTATTAATAAATCTTTTATATATGCCGTTTAGTTTTATTTTTTATAATATATCAGATTAGTGGTGTGACCTCCTTCAGCGATGCGAGTTACAATCAAATATAACTTGTCATTTATGTTTGAAATTGATATATTAAATGTTGTTTATACATTATCTATGTAACATTTACGATAGATGTACGTGATATATGAACGTGGTAACTAATTGTACATGTTCAGATGTAGTGCTCCCAGTATCTGCACCTATTTATAAATAGGCTTACGTGCCAATTTTACGCATGGAATTAAGACATGGTCAAGATCAATTAGTCGAAATGTTGTACGTATGTACTAAAAATATTGTACCTTTCCACGCTCCATTTACCTCAGATTCACTTCTCTCAATTAATCGATATTCCTCAAATAATGTTATTGTTTCCATCGTGCGCTTGAGGCGAATTAATTTACTTTGTTACATCGCGTGTCAATATTTTTAAGACATCAAGTGTCGCGTAGTGACATGATCTACATATATGTGTATTTGAAAATATTCTTTTGTATTCTGTGCCATCGTGGTTTATCAAGTTGAAAGTGTCTTTTAATATCTACGAACAACAATGACTATGAACGAGAACCACAAATTCGTTATTTTAATTCTTAATAATATCATAAATTTAATTATTGGATTGTATGACCGTATGAAATGATATGTGTAACTCTGCCAGGCACTGATACGCATATTTTATTTCGCTCCTCGTTAGTGCTAAAAAAAAAACGGTGAAAAGAATCAAAACAGCAGCATAGAGAAATAAAGGATTACAACTGTCCGTCTCGCCAGCCCTAGCGGCGCACAGGACTTTTAATTAACTTTTATTTAACGGTTCTCGCTTCGCATTTCAGTTTCCACCTGAATCTCACAGGAGCTGCCCTCAGAGTGGCTTTGCAAACCGTTTTTTACCTACTTCGTGGTGTACTAAAATAACCAAAATGCTACCTACCTTTGCTACACGGTAAAGTTAAAAAAAGTAAAATACCACTAACACAAATAATTAAATCATGTCAAGCAATAAAACAAGTAAATGATGGTCTGGGACTTTTTGTGGTTAAAAAGCATTAAAATATACAGCAACAACAATTTAAAAGATAATTCATCTAAATAAAGATATTTTCTTGTTGAAAACAACAATAAAAAGTACTTGCGTAGCTACCAGCTACCCATTGTACCTAACGTTTACGTCATCCCTAAAATATACACAAGTATGTGGTATCTGTCAATGAAGATAATTGTTAAGTGTTGTCTTAGGGATGTACGCGTATGTAGGGAGTCGATTTATTAAATCAATCTCTGATTTTGAAACATGTACAAACATTTGTATGCATACAAATGCGTGTATTCAGGACTGGAAATATTTATAATAAGATGTAATTATCGTGTGTTGAATGTACACTTTTGGCGTACTTATTACAATAAATTAATATACATAGAATGTGCAACTGAAACATGTACAGCTACTTGTTTTTTATTTGCCCCTAATTTAAGGAGAATTTTACAATAAAGCGTAAAGTTAAGATACATTGTAGCAGTTTTAACTACAAAAATAATAACACTAACAAAGTAGGTAGGTAGATGAGTAAATGAACTGGATCATTACGTTGAAATGTATGTGAACGAATATGTTTTCCTTATCGATATAACGTGCAATTGTTCAGCACAGCGTTGTGGACAGGATCGCTCGACCGACCTCTTCGATTAGAAAATAAGAGTGCCACTTCAATACAAAGATTATACTATCGAGATGATTGTTCCTCTGTGAGGATAGCATTTTGTTTGTGACAATGGACAGGTCGGTACTTGTGACACTTTTGTTATGTCTAAATGTAAATATAATCATCGGTGGTTCATTTTCCAAGTTACATCTCGTCTCCTCGAACGAAAATGTTAATTGGACGTTGGAAAATCAAAACAGATGTGAGTATGTTAATGTTATAGTTTCATATTTATAGAAGAATTAGGAACTATATTCTAAATTTATTTAAGTATCATTATTTCTGGCCTTGGGTCTTCCCTCGTTAGCAAATTTCAGTTCAAGAAATTATATTGATAGTTTTGATCAGATCTTTGTGTGAGTGTATCTATGTCACCGATGCTGCTAGTGTAGGTAATAGATAAACACGCATTATCATAAACTCTAAATAACTACCAACCTGATGTAGTCGTGATGAATTACACAACTAAAATATAAGATCAATAGTCTCAATACAATTAGTACATACTTATGCTTTCATATTACAGTAGGTATGTAATGTAAATGTATGTGTGCAAATTGTAATTGCTCGATAAAACTGGATTGATAGATTTTTGTGTTCTTCTGTATATGCGAGTAGTTTATAGGTAGTCTGATGATCTGTAGAAGACCGATTAGGGAAGACCTATGTCCAACAGTGGATTTCTAACGGCTGACGGGTGGATCTGGTATTTATTGACAATTGCGGTTGATGTGTTGCAGCGATCTCAGTGCCAGGGTCAATGCCCGGTGGCGTGTACTCCGACCTGAGGAAAGCTGGTGTCATTCCGGACATTCTTGTCGGCTTCAACGATGTGCTGACTCGATGGGTAGCTTATGAATCTTGGATCTACACGGGCCGGTTTTATGGTAATAACCCTTATTATTAAATACTTGCCGCAAACAAGTGTTAGTAACGAGAAATTTACATTAATTTCTTGCATACGATAACTTTAACTACCTATGATCATTGTTCAGGAACATTTTACATAGATATACATTTATTATGTAACGTTTATTTTAGTAAAGAAGAATGAGTTGACGACGAAAACAGCTCAACTGGTTCTAGAAGGAGTGGACACGGTCTCTTTTATCGAATTGAACGAGTCACCCATCGGATCCACGAACAATATGTTTGTTAGATACGTTTTCAATGTTAAGGAACATCTTAAGGTGAGCTGTTTATTTCATCAAATAATTGTAGAAAATATTCACAGAAAAAAGATCAAAGTGCATTTTGAGTTATAACCTTTATGTTTTGTTTTAAATAGGAAGGTTTGAATGAGCTGAAGATTAGCTTTGCGTCGCCAGTAGAAGCGGCTCGCATGCGCTCCGAGAAACACTTCACGGCCCCCGATTGTGTTCCCAACGATTATAACGGTGAATGCCACGCCAACCAACTGCGCAAGATGCAGGCTTCCTTCAGTTGGGACTGGGGACCCGCATTCCCATCAGTGGGACTTTGGTATATTATTCATATTTTTTATTGTACTGTATAACTTTTTGGTTATACCTATTATTTCTTTTAACACGTTTGACCGAGTGGCAATTGAATACTATTAATGAAACGGAAGATACTACTTTCGATACTAATAGCGATTTTGAGCAATTCACAAACATATCGAACGTCAGTTTTAGAAATTCTAAAGTTATTGCAGTAATTATAATTGCAGTAGTGGACAGAGTAATACGAGTATGATTTCATTCCTAATAATAAGAGAAGTGGGTATGCACCATACAGTCACCTCCAAATTAAGATTCATTAGTAAACGTTATAGTAATCGTATAAGTATAGAGAATTATTTCCGATAGAGTTTCTTAATAAATAAATTCCAAGGTGTACACGTATTTGATAGGTATATTTTAAATTTATAAACTTTCAGGAAGCCAGCGTACATAGAATTATTCAATGGCGCAATAATAAGGTCTGTTACGACATATACGGAAAAAAGAGATGCACATTGGAATTTAAAGATAATCGCGCATTTGGAATCCAGAGCTAGCGCTAAGAACATTCAGGGGTACCTAAGTGCCACGTTGCCTGTTGATGGATATCAGATACTAAACACTGGGAGGAGGTTCAGTATGAAAACAAGAGACGATGGAACTTGTGAAGTTGAACTGAACATGACTATTAGTGAGGTGGGAAATATTCATCGATTTCTTTAAGAAAGGATGTGTTAATAGCAATTGTCTCAATTTATCTTGTACTTCGAAGCCATTGACATAAAGTAATTTGGTTAAATTCAGGATACACTGTATCATGAACTGCGACTACATGCATTTGTTATTTCTGTCCCATTAAATTGAATATGGGTAAAGTTAAGAAAAAAAAATGATCAAAACAAAGTTGAAGAATTGAATATTTTAGTACATTCTAACGGGTATTATGCATTTGGGTCACTCGAAGGCCAAATATAATGATTAGTCTGTGATCCGTAAGTCAATAAAGAATTAAATTATCACATGGCTGTATTATAAACAACAATCTTTGCCTATATGACATTATTAAAACGTGTTTCTAATTGGAAAAGCCAGCAAGCGAGTCATGTAGGTAATGTAAATGTGCCTATCCATTATTTATGCAGCATATACCTAACTCAGACGGATTAAACTAATGTCTTGTAGGAGAGCATGGTGAAATCTTACTGTTAGAAAAAGTGTGTTTTCGTTAGCTTGTTGACCCTGAATGTAACACCGTAAACCAATAACCCTATGGCAATTGAAATAAGCTTTCTGTTTTGTCATAACTCATAACAAGTACGGTGCAAATAAATTCGTGGTGGAGGAGAGATAGTTAACTCACTAATGAAATATTAACTGGAGCCAGCGATAGCCAGCCAGCAGCCAGATCGGACCCACAAGTTCAATTAATATCTGAAATGCATGTTTCAATACATTCATTCATCATTCATCATTAATTCCCAGAATGTCATAAGTGTTTGGTGGCCAAACGGTTACGGAAATCAACCGTTATACGATCTCCATGTGCTGTTGACGACAGAGGGCGATGCCAATGAACATTCTCACAAAGAAGTTAAAATCGGATTCCGTACTCTCGAACTCGTTGAAGAAGACGCTGCGAAAATATTAGGTTTGTTCTGTAGTGATAGTATTTAAATAATTCTTTGTACCTCTAAATATTTTTTTGGCTTTCGCTTCCAATGTATACCGATAGTTTTAAACCTGAAGTCGTGGGTTCGTTACCCACCAAGGACATTTGTTGCGTCTGGGTACTATGAAAATATCTATGTAGTTAAGTATTATATAGTATATACATAGTTTCACAGTAATTTGTGTATTGCAATGATATGGACGCTGTCTGAAATAAAGATATTATTATTATATTATATAGTAGCGTGTGTCTCTAGATATTATTATTACTTGCTCTAAATTGGTTTTCGCACGTAAATTAACTTTATTGTCGGGGCTTTTTATACATATAATATTAGTACGTCGATCGCTTTTATGTTAAATATCCAGAAAAATAATCACCTGAATACATTAATCTATTCGATTTCAATTATGAGAAATGAATGTAAGCTTTAAAGGCTAAAAACGTTTACGCGGAATGTTTTAATCGTTTTAATGTTTGTAGGTAACACTACTGCAGGGGAAGGTCTCACGTTCTATTTTAAGGTTAACGGCTATCCTTTATTTATGAAAGGGTCTAATTGGATTCCTGCGAATATTCTCCCAGAATATGGAACTGATAAGGATACAGGTTAGTTAATAACGATATTTTGGAAGTAATTGATAATTACATTTTCTAAAAAACCGAATACTGCTTAGTTAATAAAGATTTTCGTCGGTAAAAAATAACAATTTTTTTCATGTCAAGTTGATAACCTCCTCGGGGCTGCTCATGATACCCACATGGCAATGCTTCGAGTTTGGGGAGGAGGTGTTTACGAATCAGATTACTTCTACCAACGTTGCGATGAACTGGGCATCCTTATTTGGCAGGATTTCCTGTTTGCCTGCTCAATGTATCCCGTTGATCCTGAATTTTTGGAGTAAGATTTTCTCTTTATAATAGTCAAATCTTGAATTGTTCAGGTGTGTCTTGTCTGTAGTAATGGTTGACTGATAGGAAAAATATCACGAGGTCCAGACAGTAATTCAAATATGAAAGGAATTGCATATTTTTCTTAAGAAATACTTATATACCAAGAATACTAGTTCCTCAAACGACTGGATTGCGATGTGGTGTAACATATGGGACGGAACAGATCTTATGTGGACCTTCAAAACTTATCTTATTTCTCCCTCTTTCAGTACCGTAAAAGCTGAGATAGAACAAAACGTAATCCGTCTTCAGCATCATCCCTCAATAGCTGTATGGGCCGGCAACAACGAAAATGAAGTTGCTCTACGTGGAAACTGGTATGCTACTCAGCCAGAGTTTGAAAAATATAAGAGCGAATACATAAAACTTTACGTGGGTACAATTAAACCGATCGTCGAAGGTTTAGATTCGGGGCGACGGTATCTCGTATCGAGTCCCTCCAATGGCCTGGAATCTGAAAAAGATGGATACATCGCTCAAAATCCTTACGACCCTCACTATGGCGACACCCATTATTACAACTATTTAGCTGATAATTGGGATCAGAATATCTACCCGAAGACAAGGTTTGCTTCCGAATACGGATTCCAGTCCCTGCCTTCTTTAAAAACAATGAGCACGGCTACGAAAACCAAGGAAGACTATAGAGTAGAAAGTAATTATTCTCAACATAGACAACATAGTCCAAACGGATATCAATATATTGAAGATCAATTAACTCGACATATGAAACTGGATAAGGAAGACCCTAAATATTTTGAGAAATTCGTGTTTTATAGTCAGGTAGGAGATATAGAAACGTCATAAATTTCACTTTTATTTCACGCACTACACAACTTTTAATTGATTTAGATATCCCAAGCGATGGCAATGAAGGCGGAGACAGAATTTTATAGACAGAGTCAAGCAGATTGGCATACAATGGGGGCACTGTACTGGCAATTAAATGACGTTTGGCAAGCCCCATCCTGGTCTGGAATTGGTAAGTAGGTCAATCAGCCAAACAGGTTGGTAAACTTAGACTATCACCAACGACTACAATGGAAAATTATTCGAATACTTATAAAATATTTTAATTAATAATAATATTGGTATCAAGAAAACAATGTTTCGTATATTTTTGGCAGGGATTTCTGTGTGGACCTATCTGCGCCTCGAGAGCTCTTTACGACGTAATTCCAGTACGATTTGTTAGACATTGATATTAAATAGGCTCAAAATGTTCTTATTGCCTTGTAATATTTTCAGAATTTGGCGGCCAATGGAAAATGTTGCATTATTTCGCGAAGTCATTTTTCGCCCCTGTGTTGGTGTCCCCTAGGCGGACTTTGAGTGGCGATGTTGATGTTTATCTCATCAATGACAGATTTGTGCCAATAATAAATGCGGAAATCACTGTAGATGCGTTCAACTGGAGTAGTTTAACGCCGATTAAGTCGGAAAAGATTCCTGCTAACGTGGAACCTTTAAGTAGTAACAAACAAAAAACCATCGTCATGTGGGATATCGACAATAAAGACGAAATTTTCCTAAGATTCTCTCTCAAAGCGCACGGCGTGCATGGCTCTCCACATAATTACATATTCCCAGCACCTTTAAAGACGATCAAAGGTCTAGTTAAACCAAACATACAGGTTGGTATCGTGCACAACGAGCAAGTTTTTAGAATCCTACCAAAATTATTGACTTTAAAATGATTTAGTTTCAAAACATCAATTCAAATGACTAAAATTTTTTGCAGATAACAGTAAATAAGCAGGATAAAACGAAACCCGATCCACACAAACAGAATAATGTATATAAAATAGATATTACCGTGGATACAGTGGTGCTATTCTTATGGCTCGAAGCAGACTCAGTGGATGGTCAATTTGAAGATAACGGTTTTATTGTTACAAAACCGCACATCAAAGTTAACTTTATCACCAAAAATGAGATACCTCTGAAGAACCTACAAGAGTCTATTACATACAAGTACTATACAAATTGATTGTGATTCATTAAACATTATGTACTTATATTTATTAAACGCAGTGCAATACATTCGAACCGTTGTTTTGTTGTCTGTATGTTCATTTGTTATATGATTTTTTCGAGAATCTTTCTTAGAACCTTCCTCATCAAACTTACCCACATTTCATTTATTAACATTGACGCTATGAGTTACTTGTTGAGATAATTACTGTACTACTATGCATAATGGATATTCATATGGTGGATAAAGTGCATAACCTGAATGTTTCCAATATTCTATAGGTTATTGTATTCTTAAAGCAAAGGGAAAAGCAGTCGCGAGACCACAGCATTTATTTAGAACAGTATATTTATTGTAAAAAATACTGTCAATGTAAATAAATAAAACGCGATAATGAAAATTAATAATTTATTTGTTTACAATGCGAATATGCGTGCGTTATAACTTATATATTTATATACCTGCAATATAACAATACATCTAAATTAATCTTTGGACGAGATTTCTTGAACTGGTAAGGGCTTTAGATTCTGTTACTGCTTACACATACGTTAAGAATATTACTTAAATACGTTTAATTAGCTGCTAATTACTGAAGGTAGCTTTAATTATTCGGTAACCTACCAACAACGTGCACTTAGATTGAATACAAAGGAGGAAGATACGTTATAGTTATACAATAGGATTTTACACCCTTTTTTGGAAATTATCTCATAGAGATCCTAATGTATAAATAAACTACTGAAAAATTACCATTACGTACCATTAAAAAGCATATTAATTTTATATTTTCAATTTCTGTGCGTAAATTGACAAGAACGCGAGACGCCATTTTGCTTAAGAACCATCAAGTCTCAGCGGCCGTAAACAGACACGCATAAATTTAAAATTATTTGTTCGTCTACTTTATGTGTTACTGCATTCGGTTAAGATGGCACTTTATGATTTGAACAATAACAAGGAACAATGCCTACATTAATGTTCCATAATAGTTAAAATTAAGATGTGTTGACCTATTAGTTGATCAGTTGACTTTTTTTTGTTAACATAACGATATGACGTACTAATAACATGGTGGCAACCGTTTCGCGTATAAGTAGAACAGATAAATAAGTGAATCGAGTAACAATCAATAATTTACAGTAAATAAATAAATAAAAAAATTATTAATTTATATTATAATAAATTAATATTGGATTCACTCTGGCGCCTAATCCCCGGACAATTCCATCTGTGTGGTAAGTACTGAACGGTCGCTCGAAATATTCGATTTTTAAATTTTAAATTCGACGCGTCAGAACCACATACATACAATCGGGCACAATAAGGACTTTCCGTATTTTCCTCCCAATCTAAGAACACTAATGAGATATATTTTATTGGGGTACATTACAACATTATTCCAATGTATATACTTTACCTAAGTATGTCACGGACACATTGGGTGGCGTTATATTATGGTTGCACAAAATCTTGTATTATGGTTGCACAAAATCTTGTTTGCAAAAAAAGCTTGTATCCATCTAAACACTTTACGTATGGATTGTGTAAGTTCCATTGTAAAATAATTATTGGTTCGAAGGCGTATAATAAGTATGTTATATATAGGTTAATATACGTACACACGGATTGCGCCCTAGATGCAATAGTGCCGCGCCCCAATGGCTATTTTATATGAAACGGAATTGCCATATAAAACTTTTTATTTACAACTATTGATAACTGTAGCTACCTTCGCTAATAAATAATTATTAATTAATATACAATTACAATAATGAAAATGTGCAATTTAGTCACGTGAGAGAAAACTTTAGTGATACATTGCTCATTTTATAAATTTCAAGAAAAACAAAAAATTTAATAAATTTGGTGTAAATAAAATTGCGAATAGAAAAAAACATTTACAAAAATATAAATAAAATACTAAAATGTACATACTATATACGACGCCCTTACCTACATTTTCAGGCTAACGAGATTTATCGTTAAAAAGGCCATAAACAATTCTTACACACAAGCATCACAGACACACAAGTAAAATACAAAAATAGCAGATCCATATTAACACTGATCTAGAGTCAATATTTTATATTTCGTAACAAGTTTTAATAAAAATCATATACCAAAAACATTTGACACATATAAAGTGTAGAAAAGAACATTGACAACAATGATTTAAATTCCTGGGTTTCCCCACTTGCTGAAAGAAACTTCCAATAGTAAATAGTAACAGCGCAGAATCAGACGAGTCGATTGATATAAAAAAAACACAGACGAATTGAAAACCTCCTCCTTTTTTTGAAGTCGGTTAAAAATAAAAGTTATCTTTCGCGATTTAAATAAAAGGTGAATTTTATTGAGTTATTTTATTTATTACATTTTTATTTCGATAAGCTTATTATTTTTATTGTTAAATATTAAAATATTGATACTCTACACCAGTTCTCATACAAAATAATAGAGAGATTTTTGGCAAAATTTTTGTGAGATAATTACACATTACGCGTATCATACTTTGTACGTAATTCAAGAAGAACTTCGAAGTAAAATTAGTGTTTGTTGACAATTTCATATATTAAATACATAATTACGTCGTTCTTGTGTACATTAGTGTTAAATTAAGTTACAATAATAAATTAATAAATAGCATTACATATTAGTCTGCGCTTGGCACTGCTGGCATGCAATGTAGACATATATAAAATATTACAATCTCATTGGTAACGATATACTTACATAATTAATATAATATATAAATATAAATTAAGCTGACAGTTTTGTTAACTATCAATAAGCATCACAATATTTAAAAAGTATCGTTAACATGTGTTATATACTTGATTATATGTATAAGTATTTGTATATTATACAAGCATTTGTATATTATACAAGCATTTTTTTTTAATCCACCGAGGGTTGACTGGTGAAGAACGCCGCCAAGTATCGAAAGCTCACTCAAAAGCTTCCTGTGATAGCGCTTGGGGAATACCTCGGAAGGAAGCTCGTGCCACGTTTACAAGTGCACGATAAGAATGGTAGAAATACGTCGATATACTTAAATATTGCGTTGGGAACTACACGCAAGTACTACACTATGTCGCGTTATAAAAAATAAATAGTTTATATAAATCCACATTAATTCATTACCACTACACGTTTCCAATAGTTTACACAATGATAAGAGACAATCGTACAAAGATTTCCGTTCTTATTATAATTTCTAATGTGGATTCGTATTTATTCTAAAACAAAAATCATACTCGACAATAAGTAATCGGAACGTAACGAACCACGAACAGTTTGGTTAGTTATAACCGTTGTGCTAATAAAAACAGTCAAATAATTGAACTACTTGATTTCGATTTAAAAGGAAATAAAATTAGTTCATTGTATATCTATTTACATAAAATAATTATTACCATCATTAAAATATATACCGTAAAATACTTATACGTCGATTAATTGCATGTACCTATATTTTGTGAGTAAAACTATCATGCTCTAGGGAATATCTTGAAATACTGTTGATGAAAAATTTACTAAGAAACGATCGTGCAGTACACGTTATATTGATTTCTGTCGCGAGATTCGTAACTAAAATTCGACTCTACGGATCTTTATGAGTAAAGAACCCGAGACCCGCTGTATGCATAGTGTTAGTGGTCCATGCAATCCGATCACAGATAAGCACCGAGCCTGGAAAGAAATGATCAACTTTTACAATTTCATAATTGTATAAATAGAATAATGCAGGTCGTGGGGCAACCGTAAATAACGTCACACAAATTACAAGTTTTTTTTTACGATTCTAGTCACATTTTCCAGACCCGCTTTGTTGTGCCCTCGCGTATTTTGAAATTCGAGATATAGAAATGCTAACATTGAACGCAACTATTAAAATTTTCAAGGTTTTCATTAACAATGAAATTATTGCGTTTTAATTAAGGCCATGACTCCTCTCGCCGCTTGTTAGACAAGGTCATATTTCGATGACCCGCCTTATCCCTGAATATCTGACGTCATTTATGGATGGCCCCTTACAGGTTAGGGTTGGCAGCGTTAATTGATGTTAGTGATTAGATCATTTTTGATATTACTATCATGTGACAAGCAAGCTTTATGCCACGATCCCGCCGGACTGGGAGTTAGAAAGTGTGCTGATCGAGTACAACGCATGCTTGGAAAAACTACTCACCATTATGTGCTATATTAATACTAGTTAAGTTATTAGCAAGATCACTTTTTTTATTAAAGTTTTTATGGGCGAAAGTGTCTACATGTGTTCAAATTACAAAAACATTTTTTTCCATTACCGTAATTAACATTTGCATCATAATGCGTATATAAGTCATGCACAATATTTATATAACGTTTAATTAAACTCTACAAACGATTTTATAAAAAGAAAAATTATAAAACCTACTCACCGCATAATATTCCCAATGCATACAGGCAAACAAAACTTATAATATGAATATATGTACAAGGTGCATTGCAATGTGCAAGAAACATGGATATGTATGGCACACGGTGAAAAAGGCATTTGAGACAAGAGTGAAAAACAATAAAATACAGAACGTATCCAAAAATACGCACCTCACATTAGAAACATCCCAACAATGACCTAAACGAACAAGACTTCGATAAAACACGTCAATTAAACATAATAACAAGTGGAAAATAATGAAAATATTAGTGGCATTTAAAACATCAGCAATGCTTTGGAACAAACGACCGCGTGACGTCATCGGGTCTGTTACCGTAGAGCGATGACGTCACGAGCTCACGCACTTAGAAATAGAAAAAACCACACTGGTATGAGGTGTCAGGGAACGAGAATGGTTTGAAATTAGACATGAACATACAATAATTATTGTAATTGACAGTTTTATATTTGGTATAGGCGTTCGACCACAACCCCGCCTGATGGAACACGATGATGGCGCATGTTTGCCTTGTAAATACTCATCCACTCTACGTTTGAAAAGCCTCAGTAAATTGAGTTGGTGGCATTTTTTAACACGGGTTGAATCAAATCAAATCAAATAGTCTCAATTGATTTCTCACGTGTATGTTAAATCAACTTGTGTCCAAATGATACCTAAAGACCTAAACTTTTCGACAAGTATAACGACGAAAGGCGATTATAGAAAAAAAGTTTAGGCCACGTCAGAAAAATTGGCTCACAACTTGTAAGTCATCAATAAAACTTTTTAAATTGGTTTTATAATTCTGTATAACATATTATTTTGATCCAACGATAATGAAAGTTAGAAAAAATATCATATGAAAGGCAGCTTTGCTATTGAAGACGCCGTAATTCATAATGCAAGTAATTTTTCAGTAGCTCTATTACAATTTAATCGAAATCACTGAACATATAAATACTGCGATCTAATACCATCTCTGTTGAATACGAGAAAACTTATGAATCATGACCAAATGATTTTTACATTCGATGTTAAAATACCATGGACATTAATTGAGATGCCGGGAATTTCAAACATATTCTTTCGTTTACTTACGGGCGTCTTATATAGGGGAAAAACTGCGGGCCCCTAAATAAAATTTAAAAATATGAGATGAAAATAAATAAAAATTGTTTGGGTAACCAAGCTAGCGAATAGAAAAAATTTGGTACAAAAAGTATTATCTATTGTACAAGTGCTTGCTTTTGGAACTGTTTGGGGTTTATTACTGTTACGTTTATATTTTTATATTTTCTGAAGAATACTGGCCACCTGAGAAGACTGGCTGGACATTAATGCGGGACGTTATTTTTGATCAGAAGAAAAAGAGT
>DWDX01000917.1:0-21828 GCA_018245675.1 Agara michaeli | reverse complement strand
ATAAATATCCTTACTTATAGACATTAATTCCGATCACGGTCGGGCCTAGTAAAATAATTAAACAATCCCACATTGGTTTTGATCGGACGGGTCGGCTCCCAGCGGGACATCCTGAGCAGTAACGAATTAGGTACATAAGGATAATACCAGGGAAACGTCCGACCAAACTCTTATAGGGATGTGTCAAAGAAGTGACCGCAAATCACTAAACACGTGAAAACGGAAACCTATGGGTTCTGTTCAACCCTTATTCCGCTCACGTACCACATACCTTCTAATTGTACGAGGCTTTCACTCCTGATTTTTGTACCGCCACCTTTTATATGTGCTGCTAAATGTTCGAGAATTTCTAGTAGCTTCTGGATTAACGAGACGGACACGATTGCTTAAATAAAAGTGATATTAATACAGGTACTGGTAGCGAATGTTATTTAGAAGTATAAAAATAAAGAATGTAGAATGAGTGAGCAATAAAAAACCCATTAGAGAAATGGTAAATAAATATTAAAATACAATTCATCTATAGATATGCATATAATGCAAGGAAATAATATAGCACGTCGTATGTAACATCACCGTCAGCTATTGTTTCCCCTCCGAAGGAAACATCCTTACAATAGTAGACGGCTCATCGGGAAAGTGATTCGGGAATTACATGTTTAACTTTACATACACAATATACATACATACATTTTGCTACTGGATTGTTGCAAAATATAAAATATAGTGTACATTTTATAGCAACTGGTACTACAGGAATTAATTTTTAAAAATGTTATCTAATGATTTTGTTCTAAACGGACAATAGAAGCTGCACGAATGGACAATGGCCTGTGCTATCAATCAGCGCAAGAGCCATGAATGTCGGAGTAAATATTTTGTAGTTATCATTTCATATTTTCCCACTCAATGATCATAGAATCTGTCAATGGTGGTTACAAAAGAAATAATCCAATAAGGATTTCGCTTCGACAGGCCTAAGTGAAAACTTTTTTGCGATCCCCCAAACAATATAAGTTTTATTCCTCCAAGTGGTATAAATTCCCAAACACAAAGTAGCTCTAACATCTTTATTGCTTTTCATAAAAAAAGTCCTCGTTTAACGTATAGATTTAGCAGCAACGAATTGGATGGGTTTTCCTTGAGAGTTCGCCGCTCAAATCGCGTTTTTCACCTCACGGCTTTTGCACCTTTACTGGCGGGGCGTCCAGGTATATATTTCTTATAGAACATACGTGTAGTAATGTATGCTCGTAAAACTTTGAACGAGGAAATGGAAGCTTTTTGATTTATTCTTCACATAAACATTTTTGTTTACAGTTACTAAGTAAATGTAACTTTAGTTCGATGAAAAAATGTGCGTCAAATTTTAGAACATTCATTTTAATATTCACATTCAAATTGTTTTATTCATTATATACACATATATAGATACATACATTTAATGAAGGTCATACATGTTTTAATCATCGTTCAACACCTTTATTATCAATATCGAGCTTGAAATATTCATTTCAATATTTCATTCATATTATCGAATAATTCTTTAACTTATCCATCATCATATTCGGCGAAATTATTGGGAAAGTAGTAAATATGCAGCGTAACTCAATCAGAACAAATAAATTCCGCTATTGACAATATGAACAAATTCGGCGCGGACTTTTATCGCGAATAGCAATATGTATTTTATAGGTTCCGTAAATCGAAGAACGTGGCTTTTTAACGTTTGCCTACGAGTTCTCTGCCGACTTTTATGAGGTTTGTCGTTACAAATTTTATGCCACTATTAGAGTATCGGCCCGGACTGTTTTGATATTTTGATCCATTTCATAGAATATATATTCTTAAGCGTTTAATTACGCGAGACTTTTCACGTTGAGTGAGTAATAAGCAAGTTGTGTAGTCTCAATAGAACTTATTGACACGATAAAGATTTACTGACGTTGTTGCGAGGTCTGAGCTTTCAGAGGCACGACTTTAAATGGATCAATCAATAAGTTAACATTATATAGTAACCTCTACACTATATTTAAGTCTTGTTAAAGAAGATTATTATGAGAACTCCCCAATTAATAGATGCATTATATTAATAATATGCATATTTATTGTACTTGTTCATATAAAATGTCTAGTTTAGTGTGATATTCCGTGCAAAACATTTTTCTGAAAATAAAATATTATTGCATCGAGTACGAAAAACCTTCAACGTGTCGGGGTTAGAAAATGCCATTTGAAACGTTATGTAGGTGTATCTGGTTGTTATTTCGTATTTTGTATTAAGCGAGCGGTTATTCCGAACACGTTTCAAAGGTGTATTTTTAAAGAAGGCTTTCACGGTGGCCAACATTAAGGATGCCTCGACCGCGCGCCCTGAAACTTTCTCGCCCGTTCACCTTTTGATATTCAATATACTGTGGGACCTTAGCAATCCTTTGATGAGATGTTTTATGCAAAAAACGTCGAGGCGCGAATAAGCGTTCAAAAGTGAACACATTAGTATTCTCAATCCCGCCCGGGACCACGACCTCTCTCCAGTTTTGGGGGAATAAAAAATCAATGTTTATTCTCAATGGACGCATTTTGAATGCTAATTACAGCTAAGGTACAGCTAATTGCTTTACGTTCGCGTAAAGTGATCGTTTTGTACGCAGTTTGCTCGGAAAAATACAAATCTGAATTAAATATAGGTATATACATATATGGTGGCTATGACTTGTTAGATTAGCTATAATCTGAATCTCTAGTCTTATAAACATTACATTTTCCAATATTTTGCACTTTTTGTTCGTGTAATAATACGTGAACCACATGAATGATAAAATCTCACATACAAAATCAGGTATGAATATAAAACAGAGCTCGGAACGGCGTAAGGTAAGGTACTAGCGAACTATAAATTACTTTGGAAATTCCATTCCAGTGCACCGTAACGCAAGCGAGCAATAAATATTGTTCATTTTCGTCCTATGGGCAATGCGAGTCGATGAAGCCCGAGGCAACTGCGGAGCCTTCGGGAGCGAGCGTAACTCCATCGCAAGGATACATGCTCCAATAAACTGCTTTTGCTGTTCGACGAACGTTATTCCAACCACCTTCACATATCATTTTGCACAGACCGCATTTCATGTTTATGGCAAAACTTGGACTTCATGCACTTAGGCAAATGGCTTTCCGATACTTACATAGATATTGCAACGTATCGTTACGGTAAGTATCTTATGAATTATTGCCAAAATTCGGCGTACATGGGCGTAGATGTACGCCTAAAATATTTTTTAATTTAGTGCCTAACAGAATAGAATGATTGTCGAATACGGTTTGTAGGTATATAAGCGACATAGAACGTATAACATAACTTACAGAAATATCGACTAGCATTGATTACACTGCCAGATGTAATAATGGTATCAGTCTAACTGTCGCATGTTCCTATGGCGAATCGATCATTAAGCCGACTGTGAATTTTAAATCGTTTTTAATAGTAGCTCCGTACGTTGGGCACATGACGTCAAAGCCAACCCACCCTGCTCTACAATTTGATTTCCCGTTCGCTCTTCCCTCTCTACCAGTTTGAGTATAATTGATCCAGAATCGCAACATACAAAATACCGCTTTACCGACATAGTCATATGTTTGATTATAAACATTCGTCAATTCGCGTCTTTTGTATTTTACAACAAACACGTTGTAATTAAGTTTCGAGTTTGTTGTAAACACGCTAAACTGTACTCGTGTCGTACGTTAACATTAATATTGTGTTCGTCTGTTTACAAAAGCGCCCTTGATACTAAAGAGTCTCGGTGTTGACGTCTAACTCGACGAATTTAATTAACTTCGTTAACTTCTAAATACTCTTAACGTCTTTGATACCTCGGTTCCCTTTCATTGACAAACACGGGCTCTGGTGTGTACATGACAGTACTGTCGAACTTTTATCAGAGTTCAGGGCGTGCAAAAGTTGTCTGGCAACAGTGATTTAGGCGTGATAAAACAAATGGAATGAGGCGAGACAGGGGGCCCGCATTGCGGGAACATCATACGCTCATTTCTCATTGTCTGCCAGCACCTCGAGCGCCGCTACAACTTTCCGCCGGTACCGGTGCAGTTTAATGCATATTATAACGCGGTAAGCACTCGAAATGGGCTAAGCGGGGAAGCAATATTGCGGCAGCAGACGCCGCGGTACGAGCGAACTCTTTATTGAAAGAGTAAACTGTCCTTTTTCACGGGACGCCTCGAGCTCTTTGTGATGCCGGAATTTTGCGCAACTTATTTTGCGCTCGAGTGTAAATAATAGTGAACTAAGAGTGCTACGGATTTTCGGGCAGTTCCTTGTTTCCCTCTTTGCCGCGGCATGAATACACGAGGCCATTTATTGTACACTAGTGACACAACGCGGAAGTAACTGTTGCATTTAAACAATTTATCGTTTAGTGTTTTGTCATACAAATTTTTAATCTGTAAACTTCACTTCTTTTTTTGTTTATTAACGCTCCGACTGGAGGCTTTGTGCTATTATTGAACACAGAAACAAAGTTACATCATTCAGATTATGTTAGAGTAATTATAACAGTACGTGTCTAAAGCGCGGGAGAGAACGTCAAAGGTAACGCTTAAACAATTTAATATTCCACACACAAGCATTTCAAACGCTAACTCAAACGTAGCTCACCTTTCGTAAAAGTTGTTCCGTAAACGAACTCCCCCTTCGTTAGATATCTACGTGAGTTTAATCCATTCCGCAGTCTCACAGCCGGGTGGTTTCGTTGAGAACGATTTTCGAGGAAAATTGGTGAAAATTGCAACAACATAGACGAAAATTACCACTTGGAGGCGTTGTTTAGCGGTGGTTCGAATTTATGCAGGCGCAGAAAATGTGACTCCGGCCTCTGTGGTCTACGCTAACCTGCAAGCGAGCTGCGAGCACATGCGCCGAGTCGCTGCGGGAACGTGAATACACCTACACTATCGAATACGTGTAACAATGGGCACAGTTGTTTAAAAAAGAACGTTGCCAACGAGAGAGTGTTTTTAGCAGTAAACAAATCCTATGAATGTTTTCGCCTACGACCGGCAGTTGCGACTTCGAATTCGTCGGAAGGTTTTTTAATACTATTTGTAGAATACACCTGAAATGTGAGTTTTACATTTTTTACCAGCAGAAAATGAAACGAGTGTTTGTTAATTTAAATAATCTTGTTTTGTATGTGTCTTCGTACGATGTAATTTATACCGCGGCATGTGCTGCTTTTGTTATTTACGAAGAAACTTCAGTGTGTTTTTGAAAAAAATCGAGAGACGACGGCGGTGCTTTGTTATTGCGGCGAAACGAAAATCGCACTACGACAGACGCCATGTACGAGTATGGGGCTTAAAAGCTTTAGTGCGGGCTTTTAAAAGTTAATAAATTGAGAGATGACAAAAAGTGTTAAAGAGTATAGGTGCTCCACACGTTATTTGGATACAAACAATGAACGTGTAATCGGTTTTTCGTGTTTGGAACCAAATCCCCTGTTCCGTGTGTGAATGTAATATAAGGGGTGGGCAGGAATGGCGCGGATGAGAATTCAAACGTTGAAACGTCACGGCGCGACGAGTTATGGGCTTTGTGCCACTTTCACTCGCCGCCAATTTTTCCTATTGTGCAGGCGTTTTTTAATTCGACCGCTTATATTAATATTTTTATCTTTTCTCCATTATTCTCGGATCCAGTTGAATTTAGGGACTCGTTGATTATAACCCGAACAAATTTTACAAAAAATTGTACCGTAGGTAATGCCATTTTGGTCGATGTGTTATATTCATTTCAGAGTTTCGCATGTATTCTTATTCAATTTCTCCTCAACTTTTTTGTACATTGTAAAATAACCCTCTTATATACTTCATCTTATACTTTAAAAAACGAAATTCAGAATTGATATGGTTCAAAATTAACACATACCAGTAAATCATACAGTTAATTTAACATTTCACTTTGTTTAAATCACAGCACTTGTAATTTACAGTTACCATCTATTTTACAGTAACTTATAGGTGATCTTTCTCGAGAGTGAATTGCGTCAATAATTTTGGACTCGTTGTCTTGTTAGACAGATGCTCGAGAGGCTATTACGAGCACCAGGTAGTAAAATTTCTGCTATTTAATACTCTAAATGAGTTTTCCAGTCGGGCGTCGAGTAAATTGCTCCCTGATGTATTACGTTTATGTTATACGGACTTTAAAATGCTATATTACTTAAGAATTATTTGTGCAATTCCTATTCAAATTTCACTTGTCACGTTCTCGCTAGGCTAAAATTGTATCAGGCTATCTCATCTTTTGTGGAATATGTTTGAGTTAAGCTTAGAATAACTGAATTTATTATTACCTGATTAAGTATTATTTTAGTTTTCACCAGCATTTTTAGCGCAAGGTCTCACGAATTTTTTTTGCTTACCTACGTAGCTATATATAGAATTATTCTATATTTTTTACAAATGACTGACACTTAATGAAAAAATATACAGGAAGACGTAAGAATAGAAAACAACGTTCGAAAGTAAATCATAGTATACTTACTTGTACCGGCGTAGTACACGGTGTAGTCGAGCTGGTGCCCCATCATGTCCACTTTGACGCGGTCCACGACCAGCCGCGTGAAGAACAAGTCGCGCTTGTAGTAAATCGGCTTCTCGTTCTCGTGAGACACTGCACTATCCATCAGAGGGTGCGACCTAGCGACAACACAGGAACATTCAATATTCTGTCCGCTGATATCTTTATTGTGCAGCGGTGTATTTTTCGGAACGGCTGCTTCTAAAACGCGGTTTATAACATTTTCAATAAATATACACTGGTGTAGATTCCATTGTTAATTAAACTGATTCATTGTCATTTGTTTTTAAATTAGGCTGATCCCGTCTTACCAGACCGCTGTATTAATTTCTATATGACAGACATGTATTAATTTCTATATGTGTATATCATATGTATTAGCATATGTAACATATTTGATCTTGGAATTTTTGACGGAGAATTCTATTAAAATCAAAAAGAATTAGGTACTTCATTGTTACTTTGTTGTTGTTGTCATTAGTTAGATAATACCTGCATATCATCATACTCTATCATCAATAGAAGAACTTATTATATATGAATTAAAATGCTCCATCTCCATGTTTTTGAGCGCAGCGTGTTGTATTGTCTTTAAAATTCAAATGTACATTTTGCTTTGAGTTTAAAGCGAACAGGTTAGATAAGGAAGAAGACAGCGCGGGACGGCTCGTCGGAAATATAGTGTCAATAACAATAGACCGACTACTTGCGATAGCACCGCGACGCGAGCGCCACGACGCAGATAAACGCCTTTGCCTCGTCAAAAAAAAAACTTGCACACTCATTTAATTACAATTTTCAATCTGACGCGAATAAAAATTTCCGTGTAGTATTCAGCAGACTGGTTCAGGTGAAGTGTTAAAATCTCAACGTTTCCACACGAGGATCGTGGAAAAGTGGGAAAAAAATAATTGAACACTCTCGGGGCGAGAGCGTCGGATAATTAACAGGACGTGTCGCCAGATAAAAGTGCCTGTGGATTTCAATGAGGGTGAAATTCTGGATTCGCTGGAGACCGCCTCGCAGTGGATTCGTTTTTCACGTTTTAAAATAACAATTGCCAACATTGTTCATGTTCTAATTCCTGCAGGAACGGATATTGCATTTATTATTTCGCTATGTTTTTTAACGTATGTTTTTGCAAATCAATGCCATTTTCTTCGTTATTCGATTTTTCTCTTTCCTAGATTTTGAGTCAAAAATGTAACTGCATTTTGCAACTGAGTGCATGTTTATTGAATGCATATCGCGTCGAGAACGTATTATGTTTGTTAGTTTTGTCCACAATAATAATACCAAAACCGTGTATTTTCTCTCAGCATGACTTAAATGAAATGTGAATACAACTTTCCAAGCTATTTACGAGTAACCATGGATCATAAGCAATAATTACCTGATAAAATTAAGAACGGTATCGGGCAGTGATGAAGTGTCATTAACACAAGTGCCGGGTCGGGGTTCGGGCACTCGACTACTGATGACTGGAAGCCACGCCGAGCTAGATGTGGCTTGTTCCTTGAACTTCCCCTTGAATGCATTCTGAATGTCTCCTATGGTAAAGGTGCAGATAGCAGATCCCATTAACCCCGTAGAGGCCGTGGTAAACACGCCGTAGAATCGACTGTCGTCACCCGGAACCTTGTAGATGCTCTCTGTTGAAGATGAAATTAATGAGAGCTACGGATATTTGTAGCAGTGGTATATTTTGGGCAGTATAGTATACTTCGTCTCTTAATGACCCTCTAGGGTTCGGTAACTCGTATTCATAAATCTACACGTTTCAATATTCGCTCTTTTCTCCGTTAAATATGTATTTAATATTCCACGAAAATTGACGAATTAATTACAAAATAAATGAAAACCTCTTCAATTTTCTCTTCAAGGATAATATGAAAGTTTTGAAGCGCTAAGAATGCGATACAAGTATTTGAAAGTGGCTTCAAAGTTAAATACTAGTAAATTATTAAGCGCCATCACGACGTTTAATCTGCTCTTAGTTGTCCAAAGTTGCACGAGTTGGCTATCAAATTATAGTAATTATGGATCTTGAACTTTATATCTCAACGTCACCAAAAGTTGTAACAACAATTAAACTAGTTTCCAAGTGGATGTCAATCTTAAGTACAATGGAATTTGAATAAGTAATAGTGTCGTATCGCAAATAACATGTACAAGTTTACTTTCGGTGAGAGCTTGCGAGTTCATAAATAATGTTGGTATTAAATATGAGGAAGGCGTAAAGCGATGTTTTGGGAAAAAAGCAAGAACATAATTTACAAACAAAACACGAAACAGTTGTCAAAAGAAAGCTCGACGCGTGCGGACTATAAATACACATGTTTAGCTTTATTATTTAAATGTGTCGCGATAAGACGCTACATTGTATTTCTGTTTTTTTTTGTTAACCTAGAAACTTGTACCTACCAATTATTTCTCTACGAATCTGTTAACGCGATAACAAAAGGTTCTGGATGGCTTATTAATTCCATATTTATTTCGAACACGTGCGTTTTAGGCAACTTTCATTGTGCGTAATATTCAAAGACTAGTGAGCCAAAGTAAATCTTGCGTTAAGCTCGAATAATAAATCGAAATCCAACATGTTTACGTCAACACACAACTGATTAGCGCCCCCTTGCGCGCTAATGGCGCCTAAACGGATATGTAAATAGAGGCAGAAATACTTAACAGTGGAGTGTTTCTATTACAAACTCATAAGTTATGCAGGGAATGCAGTGGAGGGCGCGTCAAAAACCGTGGCGAAGCCCGAACGCGGCGTTAATATTAGATGAACGTAACAGGAAGGCCCGACTTCGGGGAGCAAAGAGAAATTGGCTAGACTTTTGTCGTTTAAATCCTGCTATGCACTATTGAATTTCCAAGTGAAATGTTTGCCCGAGATTGACAGTCGATGTTTGTATGTTCGGCATTAGGGGAAGGAAGTTACGGCGTGTATCTGAAGTACCTTTGAAAGTTGATTTATATCTGGGTACATAAATCAGATGAACAAATTCAACATTTATATCAAGCATATTTTACAAGGTTAAGAAGGAACAAGGTTAAGAAAGTTATCACGCTTTTGTCTATGCATAATAAAAAATGTAATCAAAGAAATATAGCTTTTGATAAATATTAATTAGTTCTATTTATTGTAAATAATAAAAACCGCTACTTTTTTTTAAAATAATTACATAAATATAAAATGTGGTACTCGGGGTGTTCGCAGCTACTTATCCATAATTTTATTGTTCGAATTAAAAATTTAACGATTAAACTCACGTATATATATATTAAGACTATGTTGTATTTGGTAACCCAAACATTGATCGATTTAACAATCTACTAAATTCTGTACTGTATTGTTATAACGATTTATTTAAGACAAAGGCTAAAGTCAAAGCGTCTTGTATATTGTAAGAACTTTTACACATAAAGAATTGAATAAAACTCAAAGCAAACTTACGTATTTCATTAAAGTAAAACGGAAACTCTCCAGGGATACTGCAGTTGAGCCTGGCCTTCAGATATGTCGCCCAATTTTGACTAAGAATGTTTTTGCCTCCAGTGTCTCTCTTGCACACCCTGGCGACCCTCGAGTACACGGCCTTCCCACAATTGATGTATTCCACAGCTGTTTCTCGGAAGAAGAAGAGGACATATTCGCCTACGTCGAAAGATCCCACGAAGTTTGGTTCTGAGGGTAAAAAAAACATTTGGAAATAAGTTTGAAATAAGATTTTTTTATTTTCTGCCAGTGTATAAGTAATTGCTTACAATTTATCTGTTATTAATGCGAGCATTGAATGATAAATTACGACTTTAATATGGTAGGATTACTCTTGCCCCCCCTAGGCTGATGCTATTATTTTACTATAACATTGAATGTGAATGCCGAGCTGTAGATGACATTATTTCAATCTTCATATAGATTCATATTACTATATTTAATTACCCGCATAAATTTCGTATATCCGAACAGGCGCGCGGCACGAGCGAGCTCCCATGTTAATTTCAGTATCAAATTGCTGTTATTCCGTGTGATGTGTAATAAATATTAGATGAAGCTCTGTGTCAATTACGTCATACACGAGGTTTCATAGCTCGCATTAATAAGTACTTATTTGTAGGTCTCATAATGAAATCGCCACGTGTCGAGGATTACAGGCGGACGGCTCGCGAGCAATAACTTTATCCTCATTGTAATACGTCGCTATTGTCTCTAAAGGTGCGTCGGACTGACGTGTGTTAGGGTGCCTCTACTTTTAATATGTTTTCAGCTTTTAACATTATTACCGCTATAAATTATTTCTTTTGTCATTGGTCGGAGAAAAGCCGCGTGTCGTTCGTATTACTGAGATATGGGTGTAAGCACTCAAATTTAGATGACTATAACGTTATAATCAGAATCTGTACCGCAAATGCGAGACTAAAATCGGTTACACAGATTATTTAGTTAGACAATATTGTGTTTCGCGAACAATGTGTGATTGTACAATTGTTTCCCGTGAGCTGCGGGATACCTATTTGATTGATTTGCATTTTGATGCGTGTTGCGCAACACGATCATATTTCTCTTTAAAGATGAAGGCTTCTAAATTATTCAGATATAGATGATTAATAAATACCGACATCGAATAGTTTGATAATGATAACACAAATTGAAGGAAGTGAGCGAGTGTGACAATAATCAAAACGAATTTTAATTACACCTAATAAATAAAGCAGCACAATTATCTGGTAGTGGCGTTTCAAACGATGGCAATAAAGGTACAACGGTAATGAACAAAGCAATATTAACGAAAATTAAGCGAATTTGTTGGGGCATAATTTCTATTCGGGTGTTATTGTGGCACACAAATTAACGGCCAAAGATTGGGGCCACATTACAGCTCGTTAGAGCGAAAACAGTTAAATTTCCATTGTTTAGTCGCAAACAGGCCAATTTCAGGGCAAATCGAGTAATCGTCGATAATTGTAACAATAGTTCTAATTATTGTTGGAACCTCCAGCGCTCTAATGAGCGATGTCCGATCAATGACCAGGCGGTTTTCGTTGATTTGCGAATTCATTGATTTCTCTACAAGCATTCCTAGATTAGAATGCAAATTTAATCAAATCAGTCAATTCGCTGACGCATTTGCTGGCGGTAAAATTGTTATTACACGTACTTGTATTATTAGACAGCTCGTACGAATTGTCTAAAACTATAGTATCATCTACATTCTAACGGTACGGGAATACATTTTTAGAAGCAGTACTTACTGTCGAGCCATTTGGAGTCATATTTTAGGGTCCGTTTGAAGGAGAATTCGCGTCGTCCAGTTGTCAAGTTGTGGAGGTCAGTGCGAAAGATGACGGTGTCCGCTTTCGTGAACTCTGCGTTGGTGCCGGAGTATAGAGCCGGCAGAGAGCCAGGGTTGCCTCGTTCCACCCACAGCGCCGTGGAATTATCCGCCGGGTCGTACGGGCATTTGGCGACACCCATGCCGATGCCCGGCACGTACTCGTGACGAGGCAGGTGCGTCAGGTTCGACTGCAACAAACGATGCCGTTTATTTTTATTCTGTCCCTTTCCTCCTCTTTGTTCCAAACATCTTATTCCATATACTACGAAACCGTCTGTTATAAATTTGCGTCTAGTATCCATTTGCATGGAATTGGATAGCTAAAACTCCCTTACATTTGAGTATCGCAGTAAAAAAGTTAAATATTAAATTTTTTACTGGCACGCACTTCGATTTTACGCCCTATTAATCAAAAGCATACCTAAAAAAACGTTACCTAGCGAGTAGATTTATGCGTCTCACTTTCAGCGTAACTGCCCTCCCCAGTGGGATTCAAAAACACATCTGCTATTAATTTTTCCAAAAATTCACGTCCGCTTCACGTTTCGCGCGATTTATTGACCGAAACTTATTATTTTGAAGGCGGTCGAATATTTTCGGCATCGTATGGGCGTTCTCCTCTGGACTCCTCTATTAGTATAATGCGATGGGTGGCGGTGCCGTTTTCGAAATTATCATAAAATTACTAAATGTAGCATAAACGTGGGGTGGGCAGCGGCTCCCGTCGTCGTGGATTGAGACTTTATGTAAATTTTAACGACGCTGCGACCATCGGAGCCACCTGTGACCCACCTCCCCGGGCCCGCTCTCCTTGCTTGCGGCACCTGCCGAAAACCTATGTCGTTTTTATTTCAATAAGCTGAGGATTAAATTAGGCATGCGAAGACGCGCCCACGATTTTGCCTACGGCCAGATAAAAAGGGCAATTCTTCATTCTTTACTTGTGGTTCGCAGTCGGATCGGAAAGCTTTTGTGCCCTTTTTCAGTTGTTTGATTTTATTGGACATGTGTAAGCCACGTTAACAATAGCAACGGAATATTGAAGAGCCCGAATATACATTCTACGGAAACAATAATTTCTGCAAAAAATTTCCAAATAACTCATATACTTATGACACCAAGTACCTATACGCGTCTGTTATTACCAAATATACAGTCTTTACGAATTTTCTTTATAACCATTCGCAAACTGTAATCTAATTGTATATTGACTGAATACCCAAAAAAAAGTGTAGAGTGAACCGAATACATGTATAGGTATATGTAAATTTTCAAACAACTTTTAAATTTGAACACGATGCAAAGTGTACTGGGTAAAATGTTTTGCGCGAAGTTGGAAACCGTGCAGCGCTTTCGGTGTATAGTATATTATTTCCTCCCTGCATCGAGCCAGCCGTAAGTCCAGCGTAAACAAGCAAATGGATCGGTCGGAAGAGCTCGCGGCCCTTCCTTGCGGAATAAGAAAGTTTGCGTCGGCCCCGCGAGCGCCCTTCATTAGGCTCTTACTTCTGTTTATTTACCAAATTAGCATCTTTAAACCTTTTCAACGATGGAATGAATCGCCCGCTGACGACGCAATCATTACGCATTGAGTAAAAGTTGATGGTTGAGGGATTTACATCTTTGTTTCGAACCGCGCATTTTAATGTCGGTCCATTACCGGATATATTTTTTGTACATTTATACGCAAATATACTTTGTCACAACGTTGAACATTATTGTGAAAACGTTGATAAGACGTTACTGTCAAACGCTTGTATTTGTAGTTTTGTTTTAGTTAAGGTTATAATGTATAAAACACTGGGTTAAATTATATAGAGGATATATTGTAATCTTGCGTCTACCCCCGCGCTTATCCTGCACTGCCAGACGCCTCTAGTACGAGTATGTTGAATGCGTATTACGCCTATACATATAATTGTCTATTAGAACAAACATATTAATTAGCCACGAAGCAGATCAGTGTTCTGGCAAGAAATGTTGTAGGTAAACTATAACTAGCCAATAAGTGTGTAGGTAAATACTACTAGTATTCCAGACTCAGAACGCAGATCATAATTTATAGGAAGGGTGTTCGTATAGATTATTTTAAAAATACTATGACTTTGTTGCTTGTAACTTCCAAGAGAATTTGGATTTTTTGATAGAAAAGAAGTTTTCCTTTCATATAAAAGTGTTTAGCTGTACAAGATATGGAATCTAGGTCATAGAACGTGTAAGTGCTACAAATTTTGTCCATAAAATTTTATATGTAAATGCGAGCGAGACTTTTTGAAACTCAATGCGGTTATATAAAATAAGACATTGTAGAGGTAGTTGGCACCTGCAGATACGTACTAACGCCGCATGACATACTGCAATGGCTTCCCAATACATCGTGAATACGTATCTCGACGTGAAACTCTCGAGACATCCACTGCCTATAATATAGCTTAAACTTCGGTTTTAAAGTATGAATATGGCGTTAAAGAACATTCCCCATTTTAGTATACGGAACTTATGTGATGCTATCGGCGACTTTACAAATAGCTGTTGTATTTAGCTATAAGTATGTACGTGTATAGTGCGTGTAATGAGGTGGAACAATCGATTAAAAGCATACGTACTGCGACGTATAGCGCCGGATGTACAACATACACCTCGTTCAGTGACATTACCACCCGTGTATTACATTCCGCTTTGTATATGGCGCGCCGAAATAACTTTCAAACGCACAAAGGATCTTCAAATTGCAGGAGATTGCGAGAGGGGTAAAGTTTTGGCAACCTTGTCACTATCAGCTAATGAGTTGAAGACGATCTGAATATACTGTCACATAATGTTGCTATATATTAATACTGAGTTCCCCGGAGAGATTCCCGGAGACGTCGCAGTCCGTATAATCTGAACTGCTAAGGGATGGAGCTGTAAGTTTTGAGAGTTGATATCGCTTGCATACTGTGATTTCATTTTGCATTCCTAAGTTAGAAATAAGCGTGCTCAGTTTATTTGTGTAGACTTTGTACGGAACAACTTTAAGGTGCCGCGCGGCGAAAGACATGTGACGTGAGCCAACACTTATTGTTGGATGACTTTCTTGAGTTATTTTACGAGTTTATTGTGTGACTAGTATAAACTTTAGTTACGGAAGTATTACATAATACAAAGACTAAATCTCCAAGAACTGCAAGTCACTTTACCAGCTTCTTTACAAATAGTTAATTTTTTTATAATTAATGCTCGGTATTTTAATAGACATTCAAATATATTCGTGATGTACACAACAAGCTAAGAGATATGTCAAGAATATTCAGAGGTGATTTCAAAAGTTCAGTTAGCACCTATGCGTTTTTGAAGTTGTGTATAAAAATTGAAAAATTTAAATTGTAATTCACCAATGGTATGACAAGTATATATAATATATGAATATAAACATGTGTGCAAATATCCGCCAGATTTTAATAATAAACAAATACTTCCACTAACCTCTACAGCACCTAAGAAATAGACAAGAACTTTACTACGAAAAGCTACATTTTGAGTAGCGCTTAAAAATAATTTTGTTTCTGAATAAGTGCGGTAATATATGAGCAGGGAATTATATACTGGATTGAAAAATTAGAGCGAGGTTCAAGTGATGAAGTCGCGAGAAATTCAAATTGTTGTTTAATAAACATTCCAGGAATTCAGCGATTCAAGTGATCTACACAAAACAATAGTCCGCCATCCAAACGAGAACTCTTAGGCTAATACCTCTTCAGAAAAGTGGAAAAGTAGCTGTTTAACGCTTTTGTTCTGGCGTCCGGGTAACTCGGAGGCGCTGTCGTAAAACAGCGTGGCGCAGCGCGTCTGCGGACGATATTGGGTCCTAATTCCGAACGCGCACATATTGCACCTGTGCACTGCATGTTGTCGGGTGAAATATGAACGGTGTCAGATAACCGTAAACATTGCACCGAGCTAGATCGAAGTGACTGCGACACGATGTATGAGCATTGCAGCTATCTCAAATTTTAGTTAACATTACAACTTGTATAATAGTCGTGCAGACCTAACTTGTTACATATTATTGTTCAATTAAAAATATGATCTTGATCTGTTGCTATTCTGCTTTAACTTTTCCATGGCTGTCAAGATAAAGTTTGCCTGGTAGCGTTGGATGCGGCTTTTGATATTTGCTAGCTTGTATTTATATATTAAGGCGTTTCTTTTGTGAAATTTGTTGTTATTTTAAACAATTTATTGATGATTATTTTACTTGTTTTCTTAAACTGTTCCTTAAGTACAGGTATATGGTTTTGAATTCAACAGTGGAAATAAAAGCACGCAGTAAAAAACTAACTTTACAAATGTACCTATGTAGTAAACAAAACAAAAATGAATAGAAAACAGGAATTATAATTATAGCTTCTGTAAACAATATTGTATTTACAATGTTAATAATATTGATGATAATTGTTAATTGAAGTTTTTGATATACCTACCATTCAGCCTCCTAAGCAGATATAAAATAATATAATATGGTTCTTACGAAGTCTTTAAACCCAAAATGTCCTCTTTTATCTTACTGAAAGGGTTGGATGGCAGATAAAAATGTAAAGCATATTCTAAGCCCAAACATAATGTTCTCCTTATTCTTAGTAGATTCTGGGTTTACATATGTATATGCTGGCGTAGTCTAGATGCTGTTTTACTTTCAGTGCTACTACTGTTTTCGATCATGTACTATTTTTAATAACATGCATGTATATACATATGGATTTAAATGACTATAAATTCTCCAAACAAATTTAATATTTGATGAAGTCTATAAGTTTTCAGCTTATATTTGTGTTGCTTGCCATTTATATTGAGTCGAGTTATGCGATTGTTATGATTCATGTAAATAAACAAGCTAAATGGTGATAATAGGTACAAGTTTGTATAAAAAATACAAACTAATTTTAGCAGAATATAAACTGATTTTGCGGAGTGCTGCCATTGCCGCCGCTGAGCCGTTTACGTTATAATAATTACGTTAATGACAAACGTTGTGCAAACTGGCGTTAGTGTTGTTAACGACACCGGATAAACAGCAGGCTTGTGATTTAATCTGGTTTATTATTATGAAAAATATGGAAATTATCAGCATCAAACTTTGTTTTGAATAACTTTGCTCTTTTCATAATGAATACGTGAGCTGTTATTTAATTGTTATGTTTTAGTTGACATCTAAGAAAGTTTACAGCTCTCTTAATAAAATAGACTTTTGGTGACATCCAATTTAAAATGAGACTTTCACTGGCGGCATCAAATTGAAATCAAGTTTTTTAAATATCATGAGTTATGAACAATTGAACAATAAAGTATTGGTTATTCAAAGTTTAATTATTCAAATATGATACGAAAATTGTATTAAAATGTTCAGAAACAAAAATACTCCAAATAATAACGTTTATGTTAAGTAATGAGCAGATGTTTTTTACCTCACAGTAAATGTATCGCTTGTTAGACACAAAATCATGTACAAAACTCATTTCCAAGACCACCTTTTATTGGTTCATTTCACTGACGAGAAACAGATTCAACGTTTTCAATTTAAATGGGAACAATCAATAAGCGGGGCTTATCGCATTTTATTCGAACGAGATAAATGCGATGTGTTTTAAATCTGCTAGCTATACAAATTGTTCTATTGTTATTGCAGGAACAACAGTGATAAATTACTGATACTCTTGTTTTCATGTTCGCATCTTTTGCACCTTGTACACGCTAATCTTTTAACGGTGTTTCGTACATTTGTTTCATGTCAGTGATTTAAAAATATGTTAACATTAAATTCAATATTTTAACTTTTACCCACATGTTAAGGTTATGCAGTTGTTGTAGGCCACTTATCTCTTCAATTAAAAAAAAAAACTAACATTTCTCTGTAAAATAAGCCGAGAATTAAACATCTTTTACAAACATCCTGTGAATATAAGCCAATAAAAGTGTAAGTACGCTTCCGCACAATGGACACAGAACGTTTAAAATCTATAATGGAAACAATACGAATCATGTGCCATAAGGCAATCGCGCCTTTCATTTATTTTCAATACCCCTGCAATCGAGAAAAGCCATTTGTAACAGAATAGATATAAATTGGTGGTTGCAGCAAATATGAATCATTCCAACAGTTTTGTATCAGCTCAGCGGCTCTCGGCTAGTATTCCCTTGCGTTCAATTTTCGTCGGACGTCTGTATTTTTAACGCTGATATCAAACTTATTTGTATTTTTAACGCTAACCACGCCATTTATTTGATTCTTCATTGTTATTAAGATAAGCCCGGAATTAATGCTACATCGCATTTTCTACATGAGAGACATCGAATATGGAGTATGTCGGTTTTAGTACGTATTCATGAACCCAACAAGATATAGCGTCTATTTTGCTATGATTTCGGGGAACATTTGAGAACTTACATATTTTGGATTTATAACATACATTTTTCAACAATTTAGCAAGTGTTGTAGTTAAGGAATATGAATTTTAATATAGGATCTGAATATTACGTTGAATTTTTGTGGCGTTACAATCAATCAAGAAATAGGATTTATTTGTAAATATAAGGTTATTACACTCGTGATCTATCTAACAAAGACGTGTTTATTTAATATTTCATCATATCCCACAATATTTCCGACTGGCCCTGGATACCCCAGTCACCTCTATGGCCCTATCAATTGCATACATGTGATTTCACTCAATTTTTGAAACTGACGCGCCCTTCCCCTTTTTAGGGATGGAAGCTACACTCTACCCATAGATTACGCAACAACATTTGGCTTTATTTTATTACTTTATTTTGAACACATTTATTGAAATAATAATAATTTGCATCTCGTAATCACAATCACAAAGTATTTGCAACTTATAATTTTACCGTTAGGTGTCATTTGCATATGTTTTAATATATTAAAATAATGAATTTATATTTTATGTGTGTATGTATTTAATATGTGCAATAATTGGAATAGATCGCACTGGCTTTAATATTAACATTCATAAATACTTGATAACTATATTTAAGACTTTTAAATTTATTCGTAGTCACGAAAATAAAATGAAAGCATTATATTCCACAATATTTAAACGTATTAATTTGAAAAGGAATTAAGCCATCGCATTACTCATAAATCTTCACTATCTGTGTTTTAACAGTGTGCTCTGTACAAAAGGTTGTCGGGCAAGTATCAACACGGCAACGTTCGGCCCCCACAGAAGTAATATATTTTCAATTTTCAACATTTTCCGACTATGGGTTTCGACTTTTACCACAATTTATGATCTGCTGAATTGTAGCAGCGCTGTGTATGTATTTCTTTTCGCATTTTCATGATAGAAAACTGTCACGACAGTTTACTGAACATTTTCAAAAGAGAAAAATAACTCTGAATATTTTTCGTAACTAAATGAGTTGGAAGGCGAAATGTCGACTTTTAAACACGGATTCTATGTACAATAACGCTCGAAAGAGGTACGTGCGAAAATGTACTTTTCCTAGGATGCGGAAACATTCTCGCGTCGCGTTGCCAATGTCATCTGAATCCATTTTTATCAGACATCGAACGGACAGAGAGAAGGACGCGGCGTCAAACAGGATGTGCTCTCCCATTTTATATTACATTTTATGTGCAGTTAACCCATCCTATGTATACTTTAAACCGAAATTTGCAAAATGATGATAAAAACGACCATGCTACTCGCCCTGAAACGCGATAAAACGTGTGAAGGGTCAAAACGGCCGCCGATACATCATAAAATTATATGAAAGTCAAGAGCAGGAAAGCGAGAGGTGAACAGGGCACGGCAAATTTATTGCGGTCTGCTTTCGATACCTATTGTGAATAGCTCGTTTTATAACTTTTTAAATTATTTTATGAAAACGACTCCACTTATCGTTCCGTCGCATTCCTGATCGGCCATTGGTTGCGCAAAATGAAGTTAAATTTCCAAAACCGCACACATTGAAATGATATTGTTGTCGATCGATTTTCATTTTAAATATTTATAAAATATCATTTCAGCAAGGTTCACTAGCGACGTTCGATTAAAAATGTCTTCAAAGTGGAGGGAAAGTCTGCTCTCGTCTTATCGCATCATTTGAAACCAGTGCCCGTGAAATTTGTCGCATTTGCGAGTGAGACGCCGCCGTAGATGCTTGTGTTTACGAGATGAGAGCTTTAAAAAGACATACGAAAGAACTGTACTGTAAAAGTTGTAAATGGTTGGAGTGCCACGTCTATTTATGAAACAAATGTGAAGACCTGTTGAGATCTGTTGCATCGCTGGCTGCTGGCCAAATCTCATGTTGAGATCAGTTAGAATGAAGACTCAAGGATAATAGTTGGCGTCGTAGGCGAGTGCCAAGATAACTCTGGACTTGCAATGAACGCCGCCATGTTAACAAACGACTATAATATCTTGTTAAGTGAAATTCTGTTGCCAATTCAAATTCATTGTGTATTATTCAATTTATGTACGCATATTGTCCATATGTATGTATATATTTATAATAACTTATGGAATCTACAGTCGCTGCGTGATTTTCAAAACACTGTTAACATGAATTTTTGTCGCAACTTCCAAAAGATGGCAGGAACCATGTTCACGTTTCGTATACGAATGCCTTATGACTGTACCTGTTTCTGCCGGTAAGCAGCAGTATTTACATTATTTTGCTTCTGTTTGAAGTTGTGTTAGGTCAACGCATGCTAAAACATAAGTATAGTGAAACATAAATATTTTAACTTCGTAATCAAACATATAAGTAGCTACGCATCTGTAACTGAAATTAACTTAATTTTATTTTGAGATATGTTACAGATGTCCATAGATTGCAGTAAACATTTAACATCAGACATCCTACATCGCCTACTATTTCTGTAAAATAAAAAGTGTTTTAGAAGTTAGCTGATGCAGTGCACGTCAATCCATTGACGTGCGTTGAAGTCTGAAGCCAAGTCAAGCATGACTTATGAGAACGACAAAAGCTCGTTACAATAACGTTAGGATAGGATAGCTTTCGTGTTACTAAGTTCTCGAACTTCTCATGTACCTACTTATAGCTGTCTAAATCAGAACAGGTTTGTACTTTAGAGATATGTAAAATAATACTCACATATAGCACCCAGTCCTTAGGGCTATGTGCGTTAGTTCCGCACACGTAGAGCCGACCGCCGTCACCCATGGGTTGGATTACTCGAACGTGGTTGCGGCAGTCGAAGTGCTGCAAAAGGAAATGTAAATCAAATGGACGAATAAATAGCTATTTATAAGAGTTCCCTTTATTCTCTTGAACTGTCAACTATGTTACCTTTTATATTATCACCTATATGCTTTACCGCTTAACTGCATGTAGTTTATGATGGTATTATTAGTCGATGATAAATGATTTGGAAGTAAGAATCCATAAAATCGGTGTTAATAATTGGCTTGATATCAGAATTAATTTCTAGGTAAAAAGATAAAGTGAACATTGCATTGCAAATAATGCAATCAACGGTCGAACCGCTGATCAATATAATCATGTTTTCGTCATCATTGAATAGCCTTTGATAGATGTTAATGGACTATTTGTAATCAAGTTATCGAACGGATCGACCTTAATCGGGATCAAAATACACCTAACCTGATTGTGTTCAATGCTAAACCGTAACTCATTTAGTTGGAGGGTCGTTGAAATACGAATCGCCAGAATCATAGTATGGGCTAATTAACGCCACTAATTCATTCAAGAACTTTCCGATAAAAATTGGTAATACAATTCAATACTCGGTTCATTTCAATAATACCGAAATAAACAACTATGAAGAAACCTATTCAGCAGCTACGTAGCGTGAATTTTAACGGAATAATAGTAATTCGCTCAAGTGCGTGGGTA
>DWDX01000916.1:0-21830 GCA_018245675.1 Agara michaeli | reverse complement strand
GGCTCACCACCTATTCCATTGTGGGACTTATACGTAACTGGTGAAATGTGAGGGTGTACTACACCCCTCTGCCTACTCCTTAGGGGATTACAGGCGTGATGTTACTTATTTTTTATCTATATAGTCACACATATTTCCTACAGGGGTAAGCAGAGATTAAGAAGACAAATTTCTTTCGCCGCATCCACTTTTATCAAAGAGTGTGTGTACATCCACTAGAGTTATTTTTGACCTGGTCGTCCATTACGCGGCAAGTAGCGAGTCACATCGTCACTGCAAAGGTTTCACTGCAATTTATATACGCACGAATTACATTCACGGCAGATACCATTCCAATTTTCAGAAATAATAAGGTGCTTGATATTGATATATGAATTGAATACGAAATCAAGTAACATTGTGAAATTCCTAACAATCCCGGCGAACGCTATCCAAATCACCGTTAACATATTTCACCGACTCGGGTTATATGGTGTTACTTTAGAGCACAATTGGCTTGAAAAGGCTCTCGAAATACACGAACGGACCGCATATATTCCACAGAATGTGAAATTCCTTCGTAATTGGTATACACGGCAATGTTCCACATGCGAAGGCATTTCGTTTTACGATGTTGGGCGACGATTTGTATCTGTCATCGGAATAGGACAAGACGAAGGGAATAAACAAAACCAATGAAAGGAATGTATATCTTATTTTTGGAATGAAAACTGTCTTTTCAGACTTATAATTGAAATACTTCAGAGGACTTGCATGTCTTGGCGCTTGCACGTCATTTATATTTAAGGAGATCAGTTACAAACGATAATAAAATAAATTATCTTTCAAAGCAAGTACGGTGTTTACATATGGGACTCGGAGTGACTCGGAGTCTGGATGTGCGCCCGGTGCATGGCAATAGGCTCACCACCCATTCCATTGTGGGACTTAAACGTAACTGGTGAATTGTGGGGGGTGTACTACACTCCTCTGCCTACCCCTCAGGGGATTACAGGCGTGATGTTACGTTTACGTTTATACCTACATCTTAATGTATATATTTCCTGTGTGCGTGTGTATGTCACTGAACTCCTCCTAAACGACGGGACCAATTTTGATGAAATTTTTTGTGTGTGTTCAAGGGGACTCGAGTATGGTTCGGATTCACAATTTGGTCCACGGGAAAATGTTTTTTTTTATTAATATTTAAGTAGTTGTTGATTTTAGAATGTTTCACATTGGATCCGACAGACTGCGCTACCATCGCAGTGTCGAATATTAATTATCTGTCAAACATGAAATGTCGTACGTTCCGTCAAATAAGATTAAAATCGGTTCAGATTCGTGTAAGTAAACTATTTATTTATTGTGAGGCTATACGAAGTTAGCCGGGACAGCTAGTATGTACATACATACATTTTTTGTAGACGAAGCACGTCAGGTGTTTTCTGCCTACCCCGTTAGGGACCTGGCGTGATGGTATAAACATGCCCGTTTATTTAGTAGCTAGTAAATAGAGACGACAGTTTGGTTCGATTTCCTCTCAGGTCAAATATTCCAGTAACGAACCTAATAGTTTGTGTCTGGGGATAGAATTGTCTATTTTATATATTTTAAATTATTTTATGGACGCTTATCACCTGACTGATTCGTAGCAGTCTGTATGTAATTTATGATAAGAAAGCAGTTTGTGACTTGCCCTAATAATTATCGTTAGCATATTATTTAAAATAAAACCATTAATACAACAACAACAGCAATAAACAACATACCGTCACGCCAGGTCCCTAATGGGGTAGGCAGAAAGCACCGAGTGCCAAATAACTCTGTCCTTGCAAATCTGACGCGCCATTAATACGTACATTATTAAATTACTTTCGTCTTCTTGAAACAGGTGTCAAAAAGATAGCACTTTTCAAATAATCTCCTCGTGATCCCCCAATCAATGAAAACAAATGACTGTTGATTTGAAATACAAATCTCTGCGAGTAAATTCCTCTTTATCCTATCTATGCGTTCCTTTTCCTTTATAACTAGCCGTTTGTCGCCCGAACCTCTCCCTTAATCCTGTGTCAATCGTCTTGTGAACTTCAATTGTATGTTAATTTTGCGGATACGTGACCGAAATACTATGAACAGTAACGAATGAAATATAGTTTTGAAGTTTCGTAACGTAATCATACATCAATCCGCATTTGAGCAGTGGTGTATGCGTCAAGCTCCCTGTAACCGTAGGACAACCGTGCCCAACAGTGGGATGCGAGTAAGGGTTATATTTTGTAAACTGTAATGCTATAATGCTATAATGGCAATATCACAAAGGCAGAGGTGCGTGAAGGATTTGAACCCAGAACCCCAGAGTGGAAGACTGAATGTCAAACCACTAGGCTATCACACAATGCCGTGTTACATAATTCTCATTAGTTCCACGAGCTGTATGTCGAAATGATGACTTTCCCATCGATAAAATGAAGTGTACAGTTCAATCAGTATCCGAACGCATTACCGTACCCAGTTACGATCCCTCTTTGATGTTTCATTAGCATGGAGTTTTTTGTAGTCGTATAAAAAGAGCAATAAACAGTAGAGCATATAAAAATGCCGTGAAAGGCCGTAAGCATAATGAGACGGCCTAAAAGTGACTTTTATTAAGGAGCTAACAAGTGAAATGCCGTTAGCAGTTCATTATGGTACACATGCTCGAGTCAGTCAGTCTGTCATATCTTGCGACTATCTAATCAGTCGGTGACATGTTGCAATCGTCTCGATCAGAGCTATCACACCTATAATTTCTAGGATGGTTTAACGCACCAAAGAAAAACTGAAAAAGCTTCTAGGTTAGGTTTTGGACCTTATTCTTACGCAGTGTTTCATTAGTTAGGGTTTGCTTAAACCATTATCAACCGGGCTAGAGATTCGGCAAGAAGATTGAATTCTGTTTGAAAATAAATAAATAATGACCATGAAAGTAAATGTAATATTGAGAGACAGTTGAATGTCATGGATATAAGTTTTCTCCTCTGTTGCTATTTAGTTATATTTAAACACACTTTAACTTAATTTTTTCATTATAATATCGTTTTATTTTATGTTAACCATTTAATGCATGTAATTGCCGAAAGCATCTAAAGGTCTTGGCGATTTAGATTACTTACATAATTATAATCTATTTTTAATTCCTACGATAAATTTTAGACCATCCCCTTAACACGCCATCGCACTTTGAGAACTTGTGTCGCGTGAAAATAATAATTCAATAAAAATAATTGAAACAGGATGAAAATAAAATGTAACAGCATATTATGTTCTTGCTCAGTGTTAAAAATATACCGAAGTTAATATTCATTAAAATTGTTTCAAGGGTTTGCCCATGACACCGTAACATACAGAGGCAGTTACTTTGTATTACAATATGTGAAGTGAACATTAAATAATATTCGGGTTTTTTTAAAGTTTCAAATCATAATAAAAATGTCGTTAAAGTCGTTATCATTTTTTTGAAATTAACTAATTGCAGTAATCCTGCAACTATGCATTTAACGAATGCAACAATTTTAGCAGTTATGCAAAACGTGATTATGACGTTATAACTGAGATTTGGTTGCAAAGTTTTAGTTATATAACTCAAAGCTTTGCTAATAATATGGTTACATGCTAAATCTATGTCTCCATTAGCGGTTCTAGTAGATTGACGTCATAAATCCAGGATAATTACTTCGAGCAACGTGTTCTGGAAGTGGTAGTCGTATTACCCTGAGAGTAGAGTTATGTTTTACATAAGTCAGTCTTACATAGTTATTAAATCTACAGGGTGATGACATGACGAGTCAAAGAAGAATATTTCGTTAGCGTAAGAATTATTATTATACCATCACGCCAAGTCACTAACGGGCAGACAGAGAGCGCCGACTACCAAATATATTTATTCTTACACACTCGACGTGCATCTTTGACAGTCAACATCCTCTTCATACATACACCCCGGCTTCGGTGAGTCTTGACTCCCCCATCAGCCATTTCTGACCTATTTAATCATGGTAGAAAAGTGTAGGTCTAACTCGACGCCTACATCCATCCACCGGGATTAAAAGGATGTGACGATCAAAAGCAAAACAACTCTTACGAGCACTAAACAACATCATTTGTTCATTTTTCAAACGTGTAACACGTTTATGAGAATATATTTTTATCCTTTGACGTGAATAATACAGGATCAGCTGTTTATCTAAAAAGTTTTATCCGTAGAGACTACAAATGGATGCATAATTTATAAATTTCTTTGTTGTAACGAAACATTCATATACTAACACTTAACATTTTCACCCTGTAGACGTACTTTGTATACAGCTTGAAGTGGAGCAAATGTTTATGGTGACGGCGAGCGGCCGCATAATTTTCACATCTCGTCGGTTCGTGGCACGCATAAGGCTCCCTGTTCATGAACTTACTAGCATATGTGTAGGATACCTACATTTTTAGTTCACATTATATTGACATGGACATCAACGAGTCTATTCAATTCAATTTACAAAGGAATAAAAAACAAACTCAAAAGCCCAAACATTACAAAACTAATTTTAAAAAAATTTGAAGAATAGTAATCTCTACTAGAAAAATAAATAATAAATAGTAATAACATTAACGATGCCCGCGCGGTCCTTAACACGCCTATACAAAATTTCCGCTGAATTTCTACGAATGCAATGAAAAGTCTCGTTGCCAAAGCATACGATCCGGTAAGAGGATCAAGAGATTTGTGTTCAAAGTATGGCGCGATTAGGAAGTAAATTTTCACCCTGTGCACAATTTAGTGGAAAGTTGTAGCGGATTTGGCGCGGAGGCATTACGGCGTCGAAATTGCAGTTGGTACTATACACGCGAGATACTAGTCCGTACTGAAGCAATCAACGTTATTAATTTAACGACTTTTATCCGCCTGAAGTAATAAACACACGTACATCGTACATACATGCACCCGTTTAGTGATGGTCTCTTTGCTGTTCGATGAAAGTGGACGAAAGAAGCGAGCGAGCATAGCCGGTGGAAATACTTAGTCTTTCCCTACACCTGAGAGGCCTGACTGTGTGCATGTATATTCTTTCATTAATTTACTTTTAAAAATGTAAATCTATTAAGACTTAAGACTACTTAAATAGAGTGATGTGTGGATTTTGTATAAATAAATTAATAAGAAACTGCCGTTGTCAACGAATGTGACACAAATCAGAAGTTAATTTCTAAATTTTAATATTATATATATCCGAACGGAACATTTTGATATTTTCTAAATCCGTCAATATTTCTTGTTTGATATTTGAGAAGATATCAAACTGAGCTATTACATTGTTAAATACAGAAATTGTGTTTAACATTCAAATCATCTCGAAGCTCGTTATTGTTAGAAGGAAGACCGGAGCCCGGGCGTTGATTGCTTCATCTCTCCCCTCGCAGCTGACTAAATCCTCGGTAAACTTAACCGGTGACTTGTAATCAATTGACTTCGGAACAATGCCTACGCCAGGAGTTTCCAGAACTTCCGAGTTTAATTGCGGGTTAGGGAGTAGTGTGTGTGCTTAAGGTACTTCGGCACAGAACTTGTAGGTCCTGATGTCATTGCGAGTGAGATAATTCCCTTCAGCTAGGGTTCTAATTTGTTCGAATCATCTGCAGTCCCGGGGCGGAGACTGGCTCGTAATAAGGAAAGAGCAAAAAAATTATAGGGTCGGCACGAATCCGATACAAATGGTTCCGGAAGTGTGGTTAAATACAACAATAGACTGATAAATTACCTGCTCCACCCAAACTGGTATCAGAACGAGAACTCATTTACAGATTGTATCCGAATGAAATATATGAGTAACCCCGAAAAACGTATGAACTATTCCATTTCTAAATCACTTACAAAGGACATTGCAACTCAGGGAAATGCTTCACCTATGAAACTTGTACGACATTATAAAATGAAATATACGCAACATCACGCCTGTAATCCCCTAAGAGGTAGACAGAGGAGTGTAGTACACCCCCACATTTCACCAGTTACGTTTAAGTCCCACAATGGAATAGGTGGTGAGCCTAGAATGAAATATATTTATGTATAATCGTTTGCACTACACTAACGGAAATCTCCGATAGTCTCGTTGTTTGGATTTCAATCTTTCATTATGGGGGTTCGGACTTTGAATCCTAGTATGGACCGAGTTTAAAATAATATATCATTCGCGATAATGAATCTATCGTGAGAACACGCATGTACTGTAAGGTTCTCTATGTTTAAGTAAATATTTACTCACTAGGTTAATGACCCTGATTGAAGCGCACGATTATGGATTCAATTTGTATGTGACTTTAAAAATGCGGAAAAAAATCTTTATATTTTCTATAAAAATGTTAATTCTCTATTACAATCCTGTATCTGTATACCAAATGAAAATGCCGCTTGGCTTACGTGTAAAAGAAATGTAAAAGTGCATTGAGTTTATCTCATTTCTCTGTAAGTCGCTGCTATCAGGTGCCGGGTCGGCGAGAGGTCTCATTATGTACTAGAGACAATAAGCCCTCGGGGTGTTGCTCCCGTCGTCTTCGCTGCGCTGCGACCTTTGACACGACTACACAAACGGTTACGAGAACGTGTACGTGGTTCGGATTATAATAATAATTTCGCTTCGCAAGTGTTCACACGTCGATACGTCCCCTTGAGAAATGAAACTCAGATCCCGGTTTAACGACCTATACTCTAATAATAACAATAACAATAACAAATTTGCTCATCACGCAAATGTTTGTGCTGGGTGGGAATCGAACCCACGAACTCCGGTTTTGCAGTCAGGGTCTCTAACCGCTCGACAACGAGGCCAGTCTACGGTCACTATGTGGTTAAAATTAACGAAAAAACTTCACTCACTTCGTCATTCACGAAAATATGTCCACTAAGTGCAATGGTTTCAAACCGATTGAGACTCGAACATTAAAACAAAAGTATTTGCCGAACGGAAGCCAATTCAAAAACACTCGGAATACATTTAAAGCCGATTAAAATATTAGTGACGTTCAAAGTACTGTATAACAAGTGGTTGCACTAAAAAGGCGATGCAGCGGAACGGAAATCCAATACATACTTTGTCGATAAAATAAACAGCCTCCGAATGCAGCGGCGCGTTCGCTGCGGTGACGTGTGACATCGCTGCACATGCAAGCTGCTTTAATGCCTCTCAAAAATTGAAAATGTAAACAAGTTTAAAATAAAATCATATTATCTTTATAGCAATAATTTTTTGATTCGGTGCCGAAACACTTTGAACGCATTAAAGTTTTTTGATACGCTATTTTGGTGAAAGAAATCGTAGGGTCACCGGAAGCAAACCACCGAAAGCACTAAACTTCTCAAAAATTTACCTGCGAGCGTAAATTTCCGTGCAATTTGTCAAAAAATTACCTATACTTCATAATTTGAAATATAACATATTCACCATTTTTAATACGATAACAATAACTCGAGATTGCTTCTCTCGCCCCCCTCCGGTAGATCAGTGCACCGGCAAGAGGGGGGATAATTAGGACCATTATAGAAATGCTGTCTGTTACTTCGGACAATGGCCTAATGATTTATGAGCATCAATTTCAATAATACGTATCTTTTTAATCCACTCAAAACATAACAAGTAAATGAACAGGATTGGATGATTAATTCGAAAACGCATTAGCGAGCGGTCACAATCGCTGGACCCTCAGAGGCCATCCGTCAAGGTACAGATGGCTAGCGGATGGGGCAAGTGGTAATTAATTGTTACGGACCGAATATATCCGTACAACACCAGCTGTTGTTGTTATTATTTACGGACGATTGGCGTATCGGGAAACACCAAGAAACACATCAAATCTTATTTCATCTCTCGCTGATATAAGTCTAATGTTTAATGTTGAATCGCGTTATTTCCTCGCAATATTCTACGGTTATACCGAGTGTTAAAGAAAAAGCAATGAAAAGTTACATATATTTAAACATATATAAATGTATTATATGTATGTAAATATATAGTGTCTTTGTACTGTTTAAAAGGCTCCAGTATTTATCTGTGGTGTACCGAGGAGTTCGTAACATCTAGCGTCACCAATAACTGTAGGCAAGTCAAACAGCAAAAACACCATCAAATCACAGAAAGACGAAGTTACCATTCAGGCCTGTCATAGCTATCGATGCTTATGGACCTCAGAAATAGATGAAACGAGGAAACTCTTCTTGCGTTCTTATCAATATGTCATAAAAAGGTTAGACCACGTGCAAAACGCACAATGGAAATGAGATCTTTAAGAACATAGGGCGTGGAGAGAAACAGAAAAGCATTTTTTTTTTATCTTATATTATTACACTCAGTAGTTTAATAACTTACACATATCTCATATAATTCGTTAAAACCAAATAATTTTCATAAGGTTACCGAAACAACAACAAATTTAATTTAATTTTAAACAAAAAACGGTCGTGTTCTATTGATTTATTTTATCAATGAGAGTGAAATAGAATTCATTAGTAGCATCAGGCAACGGCAGTGAGTAGGCATCACTAATGACGTTGAGGGTGCAAAATAAATTGGAAAACACATGTTACTGATTCAAGCAAGTACGATCCCGTCAACAGAGGATAATTTCAAAGAACATTACATTTATACGCTACCTACCGGTTAAAACTGTATGGAAATTATAAACATTGGCGCTGAGAGTAACGAAGTGAGTACTACAAATCGCAGACGTCCAACATCAGATCAAGAGTAACCCTGACCGGTCCTCGTGAAAAGTAGTTATAGGTAAAACAACGACTAATGAATAAAAATGTCATCGCAGTACCGAAGACGCTATGTTCGCGAGTAGTATCTAACTTGGGCCCGTAACTGATTAATTAAGGCGAGCCCACCGCTGTCCGCAAGGACGTCGACCCGCGCCAACTCTCGCCTGTCGGCCGGACGTAAGGACTTTCCAAGATATGCCATTAGGACCGCAAACCACGCGGTGTTTACTGCATTGCTGCTTACTGACTATTAAGATAAACTTGCCGTGCTACATGAGTTAATGCTATCCTTTTTATTTTCAATATTTATGTACATCAATTAATCTTAGGCGTCTAACCTAGTGCACGCTACTCATAGTATTAGTGGAGTATACCAGACTGGTTTATAATTTTCACCCATTTATCGCGTAGCTCAGACAAGCGGTTGCAGTTACAGGTAAAGAAAAAAAATTAAAGTTAAATCTAACTTTATGACGTGTGACAATAATATAACGTTGTGACAATAAATTTTAAATCAAAAGTTTATAGCTGTAGAAGTAACGGCCTATTATAGTTAACAGATGCCCCGCCGCTGCCAGATTGTAACGATATTTTATGATGGAGTGAAATCTACGTGCAAGCATATAATGTTGTCCTGCCGTTAACTCTAGTAATGGAAATTTGCTTCGTTCACGGTCGTGCACACACGTGTCCCCTATGATTTTGTTTGACAACTACATTTACGGACACCTCGCAAGATCTGCCATAAAGCGGGAGCGGGGAAGCAACGTCCGCATAGTTAATATTACGCGTATGTTGCGTCCTTATTTCATATGAGTTATGGCCTATAGCAGTGAAACCGGGGGCTTCCTAAAACTTTACTAAAGTATTTTCTTTTTTATTTATAGTCCCCGTTTTAGCTGTAACACTTATCTACTAGGTTATAAATTGCATTTTTATTATTTTAAGTACATCATATATACAGTTTAATTTGTAACTCAAACACAGCTAATGGTGTTTAACGCTATCAGCTTTCACTATGAAATGTAATTAAACGCGACAAACAATATTAACAGCTGAATGCCTTAATTAAACACCAACTATATTAGCTCTAATAATGCTATTAGGCATGCGCCCATACTAGTAACTACATTGAGCAAATACATTCGCAAATGCTGAGATTAAATCAACAATTGTCGTGTCATAAACCTCGAATGGATTCATAAAACGTATCGTTCGTATTGGGCCTCGTAATTTCAATACAGGCGGCCGTTACAGACGGAAGAACGAGTTTATTACAGTAAACACCACTCATAAAACCAGATCACTGAACTAATAAAATGACCGTACCTTTGGCTGAAAAATAGCTGACCAATCAACGGAGACCTCCATTGTACCGCGACCCTAGCCTATTAAAGCGCTTTCTAAGAATCAGATGAGACAAAGCGAGCTGATAGCTTCTAAGACAATAAAGTGAGTTAAATGCTCTTAAAGAATTAAATACAAAAGGCATACCATTAATTCGTTGTGAATTACACACTTTAAGTTAAAAAAAATGTGACAAAAGCTTTTATTTAATTTTAAAATTTTAATGTTTCATGAAATGACGTTACTGCAATTATTTTGACTTTTAGTCGCATATTACAGGATACACCTAATACTGTTGACATAACTTTGTAAAGTGTAAATGGCTGTATAAAAAATGAAAATGGATACGTCGAAAGGCATCTTATTTTTCGATCCATTTAGATTCGAAGGAGTTCAACCAAATAATGAAAATTTTATGCTGTGGAATAACACGTAACCTTTGGTGGACTAAGAATATACGAAATCGGTAGATAAAATTGTAACTTTCGAATTGACAGAAGACTTTTGAATAAGTTTTAAGCGTTACACAAAGTTGTGATATGCCAATAGAACAGGAAGTTGGAGTACAGGGAATATTTTCCAATCGGAGGTCGTCGATTCTATTATCGTCCGGGACAAAGATTTGTGTCATGAGCACATTTTTGCTTGTGTGTTAGCGGTCCAGTTGCCATACATTTAATTGCCCTAAATTTGTTCCAAATTATTATTAATGTTAACTTCATGCAATCAATGATTAAATAATTAATTAACATGTGCAGGAAAACGTCTGTATCGTCATGACAGGAAAACGTTCGAATAGCAAAATATAAGTAAAATGTTTATCAAGTACAGTATGCTTAAGTATGGGTCACCTTTATTAACGCATATCTGCCTCCGAAGTGTAAGGGAATAACGCCTCTTTAAAACCAAGGGCATTAAGACGATTTAAATAAAAAACAACGGCTGTAGGAACTTTATGTTTAAATGTGGGTACAATGTAAAAACGGCAGCGCAGTAAAGCTTTACAGCGGTGCCAGTTTTTACAGTCGTGCGGATATGCGACACGCGCCTCGCTCTTGTAATATTCACAGGTTCGTGCCGGGGCTATCAAACCTTTACGCACTAAAAAGAATGAACCTTTACATTTAATACCGGCCTGTCATTTGCATTACACTCGGCGTACTTCGTTCGACTCCTTAAGTTGTGAAAAAATAGAAAAAGCGCCTCCCACGCCGACTTCGACAATTTATTTAGGTCTCTACGCATAATTTGCTTACGGTTCTATTTGTTGTTTTAGGCACGGAGTGATCTCATTTTATCACCACGTCTATTTACGTCCACGATCAGAGCACTCGAAAAAAAATTGCCCGTTATTTTTCGAACACAAATTCTCCTTTCAATCTGCACTCGTCCATTAAATCGCGAAGATCGCATTTGCAATCTAATAAAAATGCTCGCCGACCTCGAAATGAGGCCTATCCCGCTGGGTTGTTGCCGAGGTGAATTCGTACGCACTCTGACCCTAAAGCTACTACAAGCCGTCGCCTAAATTGTCCTTGGGACACCGACGAAAGAGGCCACCCATAAGATGAATAGTTAACCTCAGATTAATGGGTTCTTCGTCGAGAAATGTGTGCCTCAGGTGCATGTGTAGTTTTGTGATTTTTTGAACAGACACATTACTGAACGATAAAACAGCATCAGTTATTTTATCGTATAAATCAGTAAACCATACATCATAAGCCTATAAAAGAGTAAAGTAGTTTCTAAATTAGACCACATTTTTACTAACGTCAATGTTATACTCGTTATACGTAATTGAAGACAATTCGTATTTAAAAATACAAATACGGCCTCTCTACAAAGCCTCATCTACCTTACTTGATAACATAATATTAGTATTTTCATATAATGAAGATATCGTAAATTGTTTGGAAAACAAAAGACATAAAAATGTAAATAAGTACATTACTTTAAAATAAAATTAATTGCAGCACACTTTGCATTTTATATAAGAGTATCAATTATTCTACCAACTTAGCTCAAAGCGATATGCTAAGTAGTTAGTACTGCGCTCATAAAGATATGAGTAGTACGCTCGAAAATAAACGTAAAATAAAGCTAGGTTATGGCTTGCTTTGTTTAGTGTGTGCTCCAAAATTCTCTGTTAACTTTAGTATTTCGTAACTTTAGTTTTATTCCTCAAAATTTGCGTGTTATTTAAATATTTTTAAAACAAATTGTTCCTGGATGCACATAATAACACTGGAACAAATTATTTTATGAGCAACACTAAGCTAATGTCAGAGATAACGCCATCCGTCATCGCCTGTCAGAATGACAGCATCTATTTTTAAATTATAAACTCACATAATGCTTTTAATCCAGAAAATAAAAGTATGATTAATGAAATATTATAATACAATAAGGCAATGACAATAACATTTTTACAATTTATATAAAAACATTATGATACTTGCAAAAATAGGAGATATTACAAATGTATTGCTTCCGTTGATCAATAACGGCCATCTTTGATAATTGTGTCATGGTCAAGGTAATATGATTAAAAAGTGACTACGCCAATCAATGTCAGTAACGCTAATGAATCTTTTACTGCACGCTCGTGGAAATATTTAAAGTACAAATACATACGCTACTTATTAAAAAGAAGGTTTATGAGGGTATTTCTGTATAGCATGCTTCTTCTAAGCGAAATACGTCCACATATGCTCACTAAATAACAATGCTCAATATAAGCATGCTTTTGTACTGCATACCATGTCTATCTATAACCTTAAATTAAAGTAACCGTAAAAGGGTAGCCACACCGCAATACAATTAAATCAAACAGCAAGCAGTCGCTCATCAGTCGTGCCGCAAACTGAAATAATCGGAGAAGTTGTCTCTCATTTTTTGCGAGTGAAATCATTCATCGATTTTTTTTTCGACAGAAAAACTTGAATAATTACACGCCCAGTTTACACGTATGTAATAACTATAATGACAAGAAGTGCACGTGTCACTGACCCCAACCGAGCCCACTGTACCGTAAATAGAGAAAGTCACAGTCAAAGCCAAGCGTGTGATTTACAAATAAATATGTTTTCGTTTTCTATACACATCGTTTTATGAGTCGTGGAATGGAAGAGCAGTCTGCCAAATTACTACTTTTATCACAGTCATATATATTTGACAGATTTTTATTACACTCTTAGGGGGAAATTTATTTTACAAATTAAATTCTAAAACGGCTTTGTTATTGACGAAGATAGGAAAAAATGTAATATGAATTCCAGCAGTGCAGCTCTATAGAAATAAATATTGAAGTTCGCACAATTGTTTATTGTGGAATACTGTTTATGACCTTGAATGGGGTACGCAAATATAGTGTTCCTCTCGATCGTTGAAACAATGGAACAATTCACCACCGATTAACCCAGCTCTGCGTAATCATGAAAGTTCAGTGATCGTAAAAAACTCTATTGTTCGGTCACGCAGTTTAACTCCGATAACTGCACTAATAATACCACTCAAAGGAAACAATTTATTTCATTGTCCACACGCGAACACGATGTTAAGATGATACACGTGCTATTTGCAATTCCGAACGACGAAATAACATGTACGAGCCCGAGACAGAATTATGTGACGAGCCAATGAAGAAAAATCTCATTTATTCTAATCGAAGAAACGACTTGGTGTTGTTTATAACTCTGTCTGTTTAAAGCGTTTACACATTGCCCGACACGATATCGTCAGCGGACGCCGTTTTGATATCGAGTTTCATACATTTCGTGTATGGTATACGAGGCAGTCTCGTCCGCAAACTTGTGGATAACGCACCCAATAGAAATATCAACCATATACATAGTTTAACGGAGAGTAATATTCGAATAGCTAAGTGTATGCTTGTATGAATAGAAAAGATTGTTCTATTTTATACGTAAGATCAAGTACATAATCTTACCGAACCTACATTCAGGCCAGTTATAAAAAGTAGAAGTACATAGAACAAGAAGACATCTTCCTTGGATACAACTTGGGACTTTCAGTTCTTATTAACCATACTATCTTCGACCAAAGTTCATTTTGAGATGTGGAAAACCACGTGATCATATCACCTAATATTTTCTGGTCACTGATACTAAAGTGTCTTATCACAAAAAAGGGTTAAGTCCATTAGAAAAGAATTCGAAATTCGAAAAACCTGTTGTTGTACATAAGTGGAGTTATGTTACAGCGTTGGCTGTAGACACTTGAATTGTAGGAGTTTGCGAAAAAAATTGTTAAATAGAAAACATAATACTGACACTCGACCAGTACGCAGCCACACATATCGTGACTGCGGTAATGATGACATGTCTAACTAAATTACGACTTTCCAAGCATCCTCCTGTTGTGTCGCACGCTCGTACGCCACCCCATTGTACTTTTATTATCATTTTACATTCGTACATTACTATTAAAATTGCAAGTGTAAATACCTACATAACCACGGACTGTAACGACATTACACACGTTTAAATCCTACTGTACTGTAAAAGAATCCGTATTGTTTAACCTCTTTAATTGTTCCACTTTTTGTCGCTGTTTTACTCGCTTAATAAAGTTTATGATGGGTTAGCAAACTTCATTCATTTAGACAATATCATAGAGAACTCGTGAAGTTTCCGCATAATATTTACCTTCTCGTGATATCGAGTGATATTTAACTTTAAAGGTGGAAACATTTTAACAACGGACTGGGAAGTTGAAATCTAAACCACTAAGCTCTCACTGCTTAGGGGATGCATAAACTAATAAACAATATTTTCATTGAGATTACCTATTGGCGAAATATAGTAAGCGATCCTATTTCACCAATATTAGAACCTGCTCATATAGTTCCAGCTTGGAAAAATGAGTGTCTCCTCCGACATCCTCCATTGGAGACCGGATTGTGATCTTAATCCCGTTTAATACATTCCTTCAATGCAGATTTCAAACCGACCCGAGCGGTATATAATAACTGCTTAATATGGAATCTTTAGTGAGGCATACTCCATAGAATTATCCACCCTACTGCAATACAATCCAAACCAAACATATTGCTTTAGATTAAAAGTCGGAATGCACTAAAATTATTTCAGACCCTTTATATTTCTATTCTCATCTACTCCCTTCGAATTGTGATCGATGACAACCTTAAATCCCTTCTGTGCCCATTACAGGCAATGCTAACAAGAGTTATGATGTCATAATCACAATAAATGTCACAATAGCAGCTTAGCCCGACACAAAAGAAATAGTCTAACGGGCGCCCCTTTAGAATTAATGGCTCGAATCTAACACGTCTCCAGGGCGAGAAGTTTAATACGGAAAATTATGCACACAAGACTCGAAGTTGGGGCGGTACGACAAACCTCACGTTGATCTGCCGAATACATAAACAGATCTATTTAAGGCCCGAGTATTACTTGCGGTCAGGTCCAACTTCGGTAGTAAGGCTAATGGAATTGACGTTCGGTACGCTCTCACGAGGTTAGCTGGCGTTGATTACCTGAAACAGAGGATATTCGAGATGAGAAACATTCATTGTGTATACCTACTTGAGATGCTAAAGTAAAACAACCCCGTTATGTACGTGGAATAAACGTCGAGAACATCTTAGATTTAACTTCTGAAGGGAGGCTTTTTTTCACTAACTTAATTACTATACTAATGGAACTTTAAGTTGCAGACTATTTATGAAATATACTGTTTCGGTTATTTTGTCTGTTACAGCTGGTGCTTGAGCTAAAGAAAAATCACGTGATCTACGACATAAGACGTCAACAGTTTGTTTAAAAACAACGTCAATTACGTTAATTAAAAGTTACGTATATAGGGAGTAATTTATACTAATTAAAAATAAAATGGAAGAACACACAGAATGCGTATATTTATATGTCTGTGTGTATGTGTGTGTAAACAAACCGATATAAGGTACATTACAATAAATGTAAGGACAGATTTCAAATGGTTCTCATACATTTCAATAGAAAATTCACATATGGCAGTAACAATAGATACTATAACAATATTATCTGCTAGAAAAGGTTCCAGTGAGGCTTAAGCTTTGAACGTATGAAGACTGAAAGTAGACAATATTAAAATCAAATCTGAGGACGATAAAAGCAAAATTTCACGATACTGTTTTCTTTCGACATCAATTCACATTGAACCTATTCTTCTTTTTCGGAGGACGATCGAATTAGGGCGAAAACATTTGTATTTCTTGAACGTTCAAATATCTTTTCTTAATAATTACATATCTTGTCTCTTAAACAAAAACGGTGCCCTGGAATAAATGAAAAGGGGAATAAAATGGTGGAATTTATTTAGTTTATACATGAAAAGGTGAGATAAGAGTGACTGCGTATCTAAGTGCAGTCATAATCAATTTACTGTCATAATGGAGAGGGTAAAGGCGAAACCCCACTGCTACCAAATTACTTTCCTTTGAAGGTATGTAAATATCAATGGGTAATATTCAGATTTATTTGGTTCTATCGCTTATATTAAGGTAGTTAGACCGATGACCAGTCACTGCAGGCATACACATAAGTATCTCAATACGCACTCTATCTGAGATGAGTCATGGAAGCGTTCCAACCCCTGACTAAGATGACTAAGTTTAGCCAAATGTATGCCAATCTTATTTCAACAATACAAGACAGTATCGCTTACAGGTAGACCCAACGACAAAGGCAATTTTCTAATCTTTTACAATCATGGTACAGAGGTGAAAACTTACACATTATTATTTTTGTCAAATAAAAAACCCTATCAATATTAACAATTGATCTTATTAAACTAAAATTGACTTAAGAGTAGCGACCTTTTGATAAGTATAAAATATTACATTCTATTGTAAAAAATGATAAAAAAATCGATAAAGTAAAAGTGTTATTTTAACGTAAACGAAGCGAGGACCCCTAAGGGATCTATTCACCTTGTCCCCTCTTTCCATTTAGCTTAAACACCGGCCCATTGAATGGGGTCGCTTCTAAAATAACACAAGATTGTCCTCGAACACTAAAAGATTTTGTTTATAGGGTGGCACGGTGTTTGTAAATGATAAGCTTTTTGTAACAACGATGATTCTTGTCTTATCTACCTCGTAACTAATCACTGTTTCAATTAACTATGTTTAAGGTATTTAAGGATTTCCCTGGCTGTTCGGTTGTTCTAATACCAGCACCGAATAAACTGAGATTTTCAAGATATGTATGTCGAAAGTAAAATTTGAGGCAATCTGGTAAGCAAGAAGATATTACAAAGGGAATTCAGTAAATGCCGATGGATCAGGAAACAGGCTAAATATGTTTAAGATTTTCAGTGTAGTAATTAATCTAAGATATTTTAAATGCTCTTAGTAGTATTTACTATTAATATTCTCGGTCTCAAAGAGTCTATTTTTGTTTGATGAAGAATTTTTTACTTTCCGTCCAAGGAGACGTTAATAATAACATTACTGAGCAGACATGCCTGACGTTAACCCAATTTGTAGTGAAGGAGGGTTCGTAACTGTTAGTGCTTTGATTTCTACTGAAAGTTTTTAGTCACGCAAGACTTCATTAAAACCATTTGGCCAATGTCCAACATATTTAAAGCAAAAGAAGATTGAATAAAAAAAAATATTTTTGAGTAAATGAATTGTTTTCTTTTAAGTTAAACACGCCACAACAATGGAAATACTCACGATACGGAAGCAAAACTAAGTACTGGGATTTACAATGTGGGTGCACGTTGTTATGACAGATCACTAATTCATGGCTAACGAATGGCGATTACCTGTGCTAAGTTAATTTTACGGTTTTTCTCTCATGAGTTTCAATTACAGTTAGATATATACGAGTGCATATTGGAACCATGGATGGATGGTTGGATGGATGGCATATTGGAACAACAAATATTATTTCGAATGCAACAGTGGAATCGAGCGAAATTATTAATCACATAGCTAAAACTTCGTTTTTACTTCAAAGGAAAATTACACTTTATGAAAATGATTATGACCTAGTAAACAACTGTGAAAATTTCCAAAGTCGATTACCGTGCCGCGGTAATTAAGACTGTAATAAGAAGTCTAGACTAAAATTAATTAATTCCCTTTCTTGATGAGACCTACCTACTTTTGAATACGCAAAACTCAAACAGTTTTCCATGAAGTTAAAGACACGAAAATATCCTTTCAACGGAGTTGCTAGGGAAATATTTTTTTATAAAACACTTCCGTCCAACTAACCCCGGTATTAACCTTAACATGAACTCGAAAGCGCCTTGAAATACTAATTTCCATAAAAATCAGCGAGACGTAGTTAGGTCGCTAAAGGGGCGATTACCGGTAAACTGTATATTAATAATCGGATTAGTCGAGTTTAAGTCGTTGAGACATTATTTTTCGAAAATCTAAGCGGGACCCGGTTCGAATCCATCGTAAATTATTCATAGAAATTTAATATTTGCTATTACGTTGTTACCGTTTGTTACATTGTTTTTAATAGACACAAATTTTATGGTTACATATAAAAACAAGTCCACAACTGTGATTCAATAGAACAATATAGCTTGGGGGCGTTTTAATTTTTACTAAACCTTGACGTGTATTATAGTAACGGACCAATTACTGAGTGTCTGAAATAAAAGCGATGAGGCAAAGTGTGCTTAACAGAAACAAGAAATGATTTGTACAATAGCGCCTACTTCCCGAGTCGTACAAACAAGAATCGCTGGCGCATCGGACTGGAAGAGTCTCTAACGAGTTGGCAGTGTCGCGCGGAACACTGCCGTGCCCATTGTGTCACTACGAAAACGACGAAAACGTACAAGTTGACATAACAAGGTGTTTTGTGAATAAATACGAGTGGCTTTGGACGAGGGAACTGCTCTGCCAGAGAAAACAGACATACACTGGTACTGCAGAGGTAACTTTATGTAGATTTTTAAGCGAAGTTACAAAGAAGAGCTTAAAAGTTATTGTTATTATCACGATCGGCAAGCCGCCATTCCGAAAATCTGGACTACGCCGCAGCTTTAATTGAAACTCTTTATATCCATTGTGAAAAATATATCGATTTTGAAACCGTCGCATGAAACCTACTAGCTACTATCAGTTAAGCACGAGGTTAAAGATAGGTATTATTTGTATCTTCAGGACACATTGAGTCGTATATGCAATAAAATGCCTCACAGTGTACAATACAAAAGAACTAATTCCACAGAGCCGCTTATATCAGAGATCTGAAGATGGAAGTTCCATTGATAGGGCGGGTCGCTATCGTGACAGTGGGCAGTAACCCTACTAAGTGAATTTCCACGACGCCCGTTAAGCTGAATACACAAGACGTAATCCATTTTCATGGAGGAATATAAGACGAACTGATAAGCGATATTGAAGTCAAGCTTACTTAATTCGATTGACAATCAAAATTAATGAACCACAATGTAAGGTTTCTGTGTTGACGTAAGACCAAGGACTAAGAAGGTTATTGATGTTAAACTAAATTTTCGTCAATCAAGTCATATATATATTTAACTTGATTAAAAATAAGTGAGCACTATTAAGACTTGTTTGACTAAAATGACTGAACAATATGTGACACGAAACTTGAAACATAATGGACGTCAAACTGGTGCTTGTTACAAACCTGATTGACCGAAATTACTGAAACATAATGTACTACTTTTTAGGACAGTGTAAAAAATACTAAGATCAACCAATTGTTGGTATTGACATTTTTGCCTAACGAGCAGCAAAACCATTTGCAAATTACACGAGGTTGATAGCTGATTGCAATTCGTTAACTACCATCAAATACTACGGAATATATCAATAGGATTAAAAGAGAGGCTTCATTGCTTCTAATAAAACCCACAAAGCATACATTCGCAGTTTTGGTATAAGTAGTTGTTTTCCGCCGAATAAAAGACCATAATAGGCTGTTTGTGTCTTTATACAGAGTTTTCCAAACTTAATATGTAGTATTTTTAAAAGTTGTACAGCCATATTTTTAACATAATACATATTTTGCTGTGCTTGTGTAAAATCAACTGGGTTGTTTCCGATTTGTAATACAGATAGACAGAAGCCATAAATCATTGTTCTTTGTGTGCATTGTACTTCGCTATCATATGAACTCGGTACAGTAATTTTAAAACGATCTGTAATAACACGTTGTAAATCAATATCTGATGAACTAAGCTCGTGGGATTTAAAAATGCTTATTGAAATTGGATAATCGCGTTAAGTTAGCCGTTAGCTAGTACTTTCAAGGCAAGGTATGATCGGGATAGAATAATGAATATGTATCCAAACATAATTCGCTTGTGCTTAAAACATAAGGTTATTTATATGACGCAAAAGCTTTTCAAACATTAACAAATAACATTCTCCTCGTGAAAGGTGACTAAATTACGATGTTTTAAGCATGTTGCAGATGATAACATTATCAATGTGTTTAAACCGCTTTAAAAACCTCCGATGAGTGTTAAAATCATTGATATTGTTTAAGGATATTGCTCTTCGAAGTACGAAATAATACAAATATAGGTAACAATAATAGAATTATACATAACAGTATTAAATTCGTAGGAAGAGCTCAATATAATGCTTGGCTTTATAATGTAATTGTATACGATAGATAGATGATACTATGTTCATACTCATGCTACAAACTAGAACGTGAACAAACGTGCAGCCAATAATAATCTTACAGCGGAAGCCGTGTCTTATTCATAGATACTCACTATGTATTTGAGTGTGTCTACGATTTACCTATTAATGGATTTATGGAAATGTAGATTGCTTTACGCATTTTAATTAGCTAAAGTAGCGCTTTTACGCTTACAGGGTGATTATAATTCGAAATTAGCTTTAGAATGATAGCAGATATAGGGAGTACTGAATTATCTAGTAGTAGCCGCAAACGATAAGTCCATGGGGCATAACAACTTAATATTCACACTTAAGAATGCATATGTTGCTTATTGATCCTATTGCTAGCGACTATTGACCCAGAACTACTAAGTTCAATTCCCAACCAGGTTAAATATTTGTCTGATGAGCACGAGTGTAATGTGTCTGGGTATAATATTATGTATGTAGGTATTTAGAAATTCATATAATGTTTATCGAATATTAAATAATATTGATAAATTAATAATAGTACAGAGCGTGCCTAATTTCAGATCAATTGACCATGTCTGAGTTTCAAATTATCTAATACACATGCCATCTGAACGGTCATTGATATCAATGTATAGCGGTTGCTAATGAATACCAGGTGGCCTTTATATTCGATAGAATAGCAAAAAGTATGATTATGGCCTTTTTAAGGACAATGTATTTGATGATCCAAGCGCATCCTACACTTCCGGGGAACGTGGAGTCATTAATCAAAGGGCGGCCGCGCGGCGCCGCTCAAAAATTACAATATTGCTGCCATTATGAGAGAAATTAACTGCCGCCTGTTCATCATGCTCCACCGTCATCATTCTTTATTCCGCGTATTAACAAATAATAATAATAATTAATGAATTAATGACAATGTTGAACGCGGCTCCGTCCAGCTGGAAGCGTACGTATTAAATCTTTATAATATCATTTTAATTAAGATGAATATTATACGTGACATCATGCCTGTAATCCTCTAAGGGGTAGGCAGAGGAGTGTAGTACACCCCCACATTTCACCAGTTACGTTTAAGTCCCACAA
>DWDX01000915.1:0-21844 GCA_018245675.1 Agara michaeli | reverse complement strand
ATTGGAGTTACACAAAGATGATGTACCGTAGAATTGTTTGTCTTGAATAGTTCTAAATAAAAGTCCGCGACAGCATACACCTACCTCTTATGTGGAAGCCACTATGACCAAAATTGTGAACCATAAATTTAATTAAATTAGATATTATTTTTTTTACTATTACAATTGTTTTTTTAACTACTGAAATTACCTGTCAAGAAACTTAATATGCCAGACCGAATTCCACGCGAGCGAAGCCGCGGGTAAAAGCTAGTCTGACATAATTCTAAGTCTTTTTTAATAGATGGAAAAGTCGGTAAACGAGTAGTTATATCAATATGTGTCTACGGTACATAGCTTAGGGATTTCAAATTCAAATTGAAATTATTTTATTCATTATAAGGTATATATATACACTCAATAAAGGTCATACATCTCATACATAATACCTCTCCATTCAATTCTGAATTTAGATGAGGCTTATACAGTGTGTATTTTTATAATGCAGCAATAAATTATTTACATTAAATCAATAAACTACTTCGGAGAGAGCAATGTTCAAGTTGTCAAAGATAGCTTTATGTCGGGAAATTTTGAATATTACTGATGTATAAATCACTCTCATTACTGTTTTTGACCACATATGGAAGGTCATAGATATGTTACGATTTCTATTGTTTGGTGCGATTCTATAAAAATGATAATAGTTACCGTATTATATATGAAAATTTAATTCACATCAATATTAAATTAATGAAAAACTATGTAAAGGCCATCCAAACTTGAACGCGTTACAATAAATTCATACACCGGTCTGTCATTATAGGTCATATTTTCAAACGTCAAACTAGAAACGTCAATATATATGCACTCATTTCCTTCTTTGAAAAGCTGCTGTGAAATATATTTTTACCAATATGGTCCAAGGGGATAGCCCACCAGATGACAATCTATTTAGGGCATTTATGAGTGGTCTCTACAATACAATAGATGCACCAGTAACATGGTTCAGAGGTTTGTTCAATCGCCTTTAGTATTGTATTGTTATGTAAGATATACGTTTAATGTGTTGTTGTGGTGCAGAAAAGGTCGTAGAGCCGAACCAGAAGAAGTATCCGTGGTACCACCAGAAGTTCCGTCGTGTCCCCACCATCGACCAGTGCTACTCCGACGACGTCCTGTGCGACTTCGAGGCCAACGCACAGTTCAAACGCGATAGGTTAGATTATTATTATCATAATAAGAGAGAAGCCTTAAAACAAATATATTAAGAATAATAATAATTCGGACAATTTGATACTGGACTGTCTGATTCAAATTACGCAATTAAATGCCTGTGTTATTATAACTAGACAGTTGGTACTCATATAGGTATATTATACTTACATAGATATTTTTATTACATTCGTACAGAACAAACAAATGTTTGTCATGGGTAGGAAATGAACCTGCGACCTCTAGTTTAGCACTTAGTTTGCCTTACCAAGAGTCCAGTCTGTTAATTTTAGTTAAAATGTTCTACAACACAGCAATATTCTTAAAAATGTTTAATACATCTCTCATTGAAATGATGGAACAGCCTAACTGTGCCTGGAATCGATCAACGTAACACACCATTTGCAATCAACACTGTTTCCAAGTTACAAGCTGTTCAGGCTTGATAGCTGTGGAATTACATTGCTAATAAAGAAAGCAATTTCTAAAGACAACTGAGTGTGTCCACAAACCTCTCTTACCTAGTTCATTTTGTGTGTTGACTATTAATTTTTTGATATTTCTTAGGGCTGTGGATTCGGAAATTCTCAATATCTTACGTATGCGCTATGAGGATTGCATGACATATGAAAGTCCTGATATTTTAACCTGTAAGCCTCTTTACGAAAAATACAAAGAAGCCGAGGAGGCCTGGTTCATCAAGTGTGAGTATTAACAAGACTAAATTTTAAATATTGCTTACACACCAAAGACATTGTCTCTGGATTAGTGGTAGCTAAATTTTTTACAAAGGATTCTAACCTTTGGAGAAAGAATTATATGTTTGTTTCTTATTAATCATTAAATAGTTTACCTGAGGAAGGACCATTGCTACATCAATTTCTACTGTCAAGCAATTGTTACGGTAGCAATTTTATTTTGAAGGGTGTCAATGCCCATCCATGTGTATATCAAAGGTGAACATCTGTTTTCGAAAGTAGCAATGCATCTGTCACAGACCTCTAATAAGGCACATATTAACTGGTTGTTATTAACTCCTATTACAAACTAACAGACCTCTGAACTAACTCTAACTCATTGACAGAATTCAAAATAACAGTCCTATTCCTGTAGTCCTATTAGATATTACAGTCCATAGGCAGCAGCATTCACTTGATGCTGCCTAAAGCATCATCATGAGCACAGCATTTTGAGTTTTTTTGTATTGCCAGTATATTAACTATTTCAATTTATTTACATGTGTTATAGCTATCAATGTGTAGGAGTTAATTTTGAAAGTTCGGTAATCATAACAAAATCCTATATAGGTAAACATAAAAACAAGTGTTCTTGAATATACATGAACATTTGTATGTCCATATTATTATCACATTGGCGGTATTTGAAATAAGGATTATAATGCAGTACCTGTTCTATCATTACAATTATTCATTATGCATTGGGTCCACCTGTGGGACAAACTGTATTAGTTGCCACATACCTATAATAAATCATTTAATGTTTATTTCAGATGGAGATCTAGGAGCATATGCAGATGCTAAAAAGGCATACATGAAGCAAAAGCATCGTATGATTTGGGAGAGACGCCATGGTCCCCTGTCCGATCACACTAAGTAAATAACAAGTAACACTACTGAATGTCAAGTCTTGTTTATCCATAAGTAGATATGTTAACTAATGTTGAAAAAGTCTAAATAAATATTAGTGTAAACATAGGTTTTTTTCTATATATCATTTATATAATAATTTGGGTAGTCGTCATTTGAGTAGTAATAAAAAATAAATTCAAAAAATAACATTTATTTTTCCAACACTACTTTCATTTTCATGCAATTATGACAAGATACGACTTTCGGACATACACTGATTTACTAGTTGGAATACAACAAGAAATTAATGATCACAGAATTACGAAGATGTAGAATATAATACTAACATCTTCCCTTACTGTACTTGAAATATCTTAAACTATCTTATGGTTACAAATTTAAAACTGTTATTGGTCACAAAAGTAAAAACAATATAGGCTTAAAGTACTTAATGGTATGTGCTATAGTCTTCAGAAATTCAATTCACTGATACTGTACTCACTAAAGTTTTTCACTGTATCTCTTAAATTTATATTGAATAGAATTTCTTTTCATTTTTAAATCTCATATTTAGTCGCAAAATAAAACAATCATAGATAAAATATTTTTCTGCTTTTTTTTACATTCTTAGCAGATCTTTATACCAATCTTACACCATAGGTAAAATATATTGATATTTTAAAATTGGACTGGCGTCTTTTTGTTACATTAACCTGTGTTTATTTCAAATGCAGACTGGCAGTGCCGATATAATAATCATAAAATAAAATTGCATTTCAATTATAATGGGTTGTTTAAACTGCCACCAATATGAGGGTGAATAAATCTAAATTTTACTCACTATTCTGAGTACTTAAAATGTGGCTTCCGTTTCACTTTACATTTCCATATTTGTGCCACTTGTAGATATGCAAGGGCCTGCTCACATAACTAATTTAATAAAACTACAAAACCAAATCGAAGGTACCACTATTCGACATTAATACATACTATAACATCTAACAACTCTAAAGATCGTAAATAAATGTGCTTTGTTGTACCAATTAGGGAAATATTAATGTACACTTTATACATAAATATATTTTTGTAGCAATATCTCACCAGATTGCGTGTGCCATTTTCATTGGTACTTGAATATCACAGAATTTCACGAATTCTTACTGTATGACTGACATCATTCATTCATTCAAAACTACACATTTATTTACAACATAAAACCACACAAATACATAGACCTCTATACAAGCCAATGATCTACGAATCGTATAATTTCTTGTGTATACCTTACAGGCTATTTATATTCTAAACGGTCATATCTATATATTATATAAGTAATTATTATTATATTGATTAACATTAAGTACAGTGGCGGTCGGTTGAAACAGATTTGCGACGGACCACTGCTTTAAATCTTAAACTAATATTAATAATCCGATCTGCCTTAATCAATAAATTATCATCTTAAAATTTTTATAAAAACTTTTGAACTTTTTAATTGACTTTAACATCATTGTGAACTGATTTAAAGTCTTTTAACATTTCGACAAAAAACTGGCATTTCTTTCTTATAACAATATTTTATAAACATTTCAAGAATATAAAATGTTCTCTAAAATTATGTAAATTCGAATAATTGATATTTCTACGACGAAAGTAATTATTAGATTCCAATCGAGTAAAGAAACAACCACCGACGAACACATTATAAACTAAGTCACGTAAAGCAAGATTAAAATAAATACAATTATTTACTCACAGAATCGAAAGAGATCAAATATCAAAGGATAAAAGTCTTTACACATAAATCCATATTTTGTATGATTATTGTACTTTTATTTGAACATTCGAAAAATGTTACAAGCGCGTTCAGTTTTATAACAAACTATACGCTAGCTAGTCCTACAGTATTGAGCCTCAAATGGTTATTACAATGATATGTACTATGTTAATTCTTTCATTATCAAAATTAACATAATTAGACATTCATAATGCTAAAAGCCACTCTCCACCACGATGCAGGCGCGTGGTAAAAAACAGCTTGTTAGTATTAAACCGACACATGACGACCATAGTACATAAAAACAAAAACAAAACTAAAACCTATGAAATGAAAATGTCAAAGTATAAAATAAATTTTTGCCACAACTTATACAAATTATTTTCTTCACTACAAGTTATGGCCTGAATTTGATTGAAATTGAATGGAAGACTTGTTAGAAATAAGCTCAAACAAGAGTGCGTGAGATCGAAACTTTGGGAGCTGGAATAGTCTTCATCATCGCTACATGTTCTATTCAAATATGCCAATGAGCCAGACTATACATGTTTCATAGCTGCACTTAATAACATTTTACGAACGTTGGAAGTTCTTAATCTAAATAAACACACAAAAATATACGCGATCTAAAACATTATTGTTATAGACATCACAATTCTTAGGACACTTGTATTTGTCTAGTAGATAAAATTCGTTGCCACCCTTCCATAAAAAACGTTCACTGCCTTCGATATCATCAAAAACACATCTTTTTTTCATGTCGTAGTTAAAAACTTAAAAAGGAATGCTTAGTTTAGGTTTAGGTGGGAATGATATTTAAACTGCATCAAACTGTGCGGCCAAACGAGTGCGACCTGATGACAAAAAACTAAAATCAGACTTGCAATTATGTAATAATTTCATGAAAACTTAGTTTAACTACTAAAATATGTTCAATATAATTAGTATTACTATTTGTATAATAGTTATTTGTATTCACCTGCCCACAGTGGTAAAGACCTGTTCAACAGAATACTTTGTGAATCAAAATATTTTTATATCATCGCATCGTAAGCAACCAGGCCAGCGACTATGGCCATTATATAAAAAGAATGATATTACTTACGTTTTTCTTGACTTAGTAAAGCTGTCGGCGTCGGCAAAGCACTTGCGGGCGGAGAGCACCAAATATTCGACTTCGGAGATTCGAATACACGTGAACCCTTAGAAATAAAACGTAAACTATAATAACATATTAAGTAAACATGATTTTAGAAAAAATTAAGTTACATTTTCACAAAAACGGACACTTTAAAAATTGACTTCAGTGTCTATAATATATTACATTGTAGTTTAAGAATTCTGGCATCATTGTATATTAGGGAAGAATAAGGAAGAAGTATCTATGACGAATATAACCATATAATATATGAGATCCCTCGGTTAAAATAGCTGCTTCTCAAAGTATATTCACTTGGACATGTAGTAATCAAATTATAAATTTAAGATTTATTTTTTGTCTTTGATATGTGATATCGAGTAAGTTGAAGCGCAACTTGCCTTCTGTCCCGGGGGCGTGTCGTGCAGGGAGTAGTCCTCGAGCACGCAACGCGCGGGCACCAGGTCGCGGCGCGGAGGTACGGCCACGCCCGCGCACAGCGCCCAGCGCGCCTCCGCGCCCTCCGCGCCCTCGAGCTTCCAGAACACCGACACGTGGCGGCGGAGACTCTCCACCAGCCCCTCCATGCCTACACATTTATATGATAGAAGTTGATTATATCGATATTATGCCGACATCGGTAAATACAACGTGTAGAATATCAGATTGCACCATGTTCCATAACGACCCCTCCATTTTATTAAACTGTTGTGTTGTACGAAACGTAGTAAATAAAATAATTACCGATATCTGTATTTGTAATAGGTGTTCCATAACGTTTTGTGTACTCGACGTAGATTTCCATTGCGGAGAGTGAACCCGAGGAATCCGCCAATATTTGCGCTATGCGCCACGCCGTACGCCAAATAGCCGACACTCGAACGTGTCGCTCGGATATCTCCACCACGCTGGATGCTACTAGCTCTTGCAGATTCGGTTCGATGTTGCAGAGGCGATGAAATGCGGTGACGAAGTATTCCTGGGTGGAGCCGCGTGCGACGCTGCGGTCGGCCGACAGGACCGCACAAGCGGCCAGAGCCGCGTTGGCCCAACGCGGCGAGTCGCCCGGGGCGTGCACAATACCGTTATCTACGCATCCTCCGATCGCGTACACGAGAGCTTCAGGTGACGTCACATCGAGCATTTCCGGCAGCGGCGGGGCGCCGAATTGCGCGGCGTAAGACGCAGAAAACTCATTGAGCGCCACCGGAGCGAGAGCGCGCAGTCTCTGAGCTAAGATTGCGCGGGCCGCTACGACCGTCAGGCGGACGCTTCGTTCTCCTGATTTTTCACAGTAAACCGACACGGCCTCCGGTATCAACTCGAAAAGTTCCACGAGCTTGACGCAGCCGTAGTGCGCGACGCGAAGCTGGCGTCCAAAATGCGCATGGTAGGCGGGGACGAAACGGAAGAACTCCATTCTCAAGTTGGGTGTGTAGCAGAGCAGCTCGACTGCTTGCATCGCGAACTCGACCGTCCGAGCGCGCTCCTCGGGGGTGGGTGTGCGGCGCGGCAGAGCCACCGAGCCGTCCGCCGATATTATGACGCTCTGTGGCGTCACCCGCTCCATTAGCTCTTCAATGGTACACACTCCATAATCTACGGGAGTGAAAGGCCGACCGATTGTCGTCTGATACAACTGTGGAATATCCAGAATGTGGATTGCGCGACCGGGCTGAGCTTTCAGCAGTTTGACTAGGTCGGAAGTCCAACGACGGCCCTGAGCTGTCGCCGAAATCGTTATCACGCGGTACGAACCAGAGCCCAAGACCTGCATCGACAAAAAAAAAATTAAAAACCTAATTTCATATACGAACCCTACATATAAAAGTAGGTCGAGTATTGCTACTTACTACAATAGTATTGCTGAGAGCGGCGAGTAAATCAGGTAGTTTTGTAAATCCATAATCGGCTACACGACACTGACGACCAAAATGATGATGAAATGCAGGAATGAGTCTGCGAAACAGACAAAACCTATTATGCATACACATTGAAATATTCATATGCGAGTCGTACTAAGCCACATTTATTTTAATCACATAGAAGTAACGCAACCCTTAATGTAAAGTTACTAATGTAAAGCAGAAAATACATATTTAAACATTATCAAGTTTGTCATTGATCTCTGATAAACGTACTTGCTGAAAGGTATGGAGCAACGCGGAGCGGTTCGCAGCAAGTCGATGAGCTCTCGCTCGAATAAAGCTAACATCGGTTCGAGAGACGGCGCGGTGCGGGGTCGGTCGCGTTCGTTACTCGAACGAGAAGTATCACCTGCAAATTTTAAAATAACTTGTTCATTGCGGTATGGCAACATTGAAACACGAATTAAACAGATTAATGAATAAGATTTAACATCAGAAAGACTTTTAACTGAAACTAAAGTTGTATAATATTTAAGAGAAAAACTGTGACGGAACATCTATTATAAATTTTTCTTACAAAAATTTGCTACAGCCGGATATCGTAATTTTATCACAGCACTTATAGCGTGCGTGTTATTATACTCACTATGAGTAGTATTCTGCGGAGGAGAGTCAACGCAGGCGGGTATGGCGGTGCGCCAGGCCACGTGGCGCGAGGGGCTGTCGCGCAGCTCCAGCACCGCCACGCTGCGCAGCAGCAGCTCTAGCGGCACGCCGCGTCGCGCGTCGCATATCAACGGCGGGAACGTGGCCTCGTAGCACTCCACGAAACTGCGCCAATTATTACATTGATGATGAAGTTAAAGTAACAAAGCATTGGCTTTTGGTTACATGTCATCCACTCAAGATTACGATGCATATACAAAGAAAGATATTCCAGTAATTTAGCGGCATATCAATAATATACATGGACTGTTGTTACTGCTAAATGTCAGCAAGTGCCATACATTTCTGTTACTACAAATTATGCTAGACGTATATCATAATGACTTACCTCAACAAAGGCAAGATTCCACCGTGATTGTCGAGCAACATTTGTACATTTTTGGCAAGAACTGAAATCTCCATGAAGACCGGTTGCAAAATACGACTACCGTCTTCGTGGCCGGTGTTCAATCCGGCGTGCACGTGACATTTCCACGGCGCTTCCTCCATCTCTGTACCGGACACCGGCGACAGGTCTATCAACTGGACTATGCGGCCGAATCCTTCATGAATTATGACAGTGTCCTTCACTTTCGCTATTTCAGATGTGGTGAGGGCACAACAATGACGGCTCGCGTATGCGTCGCGGAGTCTCAACAGGGGCAACATGTGGTTCTTTTGATCCAAAAGGATCGCTCGCAGTCTCGCTCGAAGCACATCTAGGTTGGGTGCTGGCGAGGGCCTCCCGAGAGACAATTCGAGCCTGCGGCCCGCCCAATGGTTGTCTAGACGACGCTTATGCACGCGGGCGATAGCGAGCCGGGCGTCCCATTCCGAGCGGAGCACTACGGTCGCGAGAGGGCCCTCCCCCGCCGCCCAAACAGAAACACGCACCACCGGCACATACTGACTGAGCAGTTTCGTTAGCATCTCCTGTAACAAAAACAAACTTTAGAGTCGAGCAGCATTGCGAATCGTTATCTTAACAAAACTAAGACGTTAGTGTTTTTTTTTTAGTATAATCAAGGGCTAAATAGTGAAGTCTGATAAGTTATTTTCACCTGCAGTATGGTCGGTTCGTACGATGGCAGGTTACACACGGTGAGCTCGGCGTTGGCGTCGAATTCGTCGCTGTGCTCGCTGAAGGAGGCGGACGAGTTCCACGGCGACAGCGCGCGGCCCTGGCTCGTCTCGCGACGGCTGTCGTCGCCGCTGTTGCTCGACGAACAGGCCGATCGGTCCAAGTTTGTAGAGCCTTAACCGAAAAATGTATTGTAGAATAAAGGAGATCTTTATTTTTGAATGACTAAATATTCAAATTGTATGTTGGAGGAATAAGTGGATATTATATTGAGTGTCTTCCCGAGATACACTTTCGTATAGGTGAATAGCAACTGCGTGTGCCGATGTTACTTATGTAAAAAAAAATACTAATATAATAAATGGGGCACTACATACCATGAGTGCCTCTAATCTTGCGCGGCCTGGGCGCTGGCGGTGGGCAGAAGTCCAGCGCTTGGGGAGTGTGCGCCGGCAACTGTTGCAGCGCCAAGGCCCACTCGGTCGACACGTTGTGCCTCACTTCACTTACATTGGCTGGCAATACTTGGTTACTTAAATTAGTAGTCTGCACACAAAACAATTTAATTAAAAATACTTAAAAAACAATACACGATTTATACAAATAGTAATAATTAGATCATTCCATAGTAAGATAAGATATATTAAAATTCGAACTGAACCTGAAGATAAATAATGCTTAGATAATTTAGTCCTATCTGTAATATTAAGTGTACTATTAGATGTAATGTGTACGAAAAGCAACAGCACTGTAGCTATGTAGATAGAATTTACTTATTAAAATGTAATTCTGTCTGGTAAAATTGTGACCTACAGAACAAGAATCCAATAAATTGATAAACTTCGAAAGACCTTTTTTTTTAATTTAACTGTGTATTTTATTTGATACTTATAACAATGAATTTTATCATATATCAAAATTAAACTCCTAGGTTAACACTGCACTATTTCTAATATATCACCCTACTTTTTTTTTCTCTAGCCATTTAACCCTAGAAAATGTAGACAGGCCACCTGATGTTAAGCGTATATGGTCGCCTACGGATATTTGCACCACGGGAGGAGTTTGTCACCTGCACGGGGGGCACGGGGACGGGGCGCGCCGGCTCCTGGCCGGCCGGCGCCGTGCTGTATCCCTCGTCGCTCGAGTACGCCGGCTGGAACGGCGCACGAGCGAACCGCGTGCTGATCTTTCTACCGAACACGTCCTCGCCGTCCATGCGTTTTAATGCCCTGCAAAAAAAAAAACAACTTAGAGCGTTTTAAATAGACTTAGAACGTAACATCACGCCTGTAATCCCCTAAGGGGTAAGCAGAGGAGTGTAGTACAACCCCGCATTTCACCAGTTACGTTTAAGTCCCACAATGGAATAGAATAGGTGGTGAGCCTATTGCCATGCACCGGGCACACATCCAGACTCCGAGTCATTACTAGAAATTCTAAATTAGTAAAATCCAATAGTACCCAACCCGGGATTTGAACCCAGGACCTCCCGATCGGCAGTCGCGCTAGCAACCGCTCGACTAACGAGGCAGTGTCGGTTTACGTTCCACGAAATATGTAGGTATCGGTATATACCTACGCGGACACTTCGCGAGCGTCCTGTGGTGATGGGTAATACCGCAATTATCGTAGCATTGAACACAAACATCAGACAGCGTCAATTGTTTAACCTCATTGTAAATTTCATCGGGTTTTATTTAAAGTTATTAGTCATTTTTGACTCCAACGAAATTATTGCGTACATCAAAATTAATTGCATAAATTACAATAATCATTTTAAATAACGGTTAAATGTTCGAACGTTGTATAACCATCGCTGCGTAAGCAAAGAAATAGTATTGTTTCAGAGCACATAATACGCTATTATTTTATCAATACACGTGCAAGGAAGTATACGTACTATGTACGTACGTACAATTAGTAGAAAAACTACGTTTCAAATGGCATTCAGATTCGAGATACAGATTTAATCAATTCTTTTGAAATATTCGCAAAGTAAAAAATATTTATATTAGTTATCAAACAAAGCAATAAATAACGTAATCAAGATAATTTTTGAAATAGCAAATGTATATTCATTTGGGTAATATGCAACACGAAAATGTAAAAATAAGGAACGAACAAATAACATTTTGAATCAACTCACCCATTGAGTAGCATTTTTACTAAGTCACTACGTTTTTTATCATGAATCGCTTAAAAACTACACAATAAATAATAACAAAAAATAAATAAATATTTGCACTAAACTTAATAAAGTATATGTGCCAATTTTGTTAACGTTCCCCGCGTGTGCCAGACAATAAAATGACCGTTAAAAATTATAACTGGCCGGTTACTGTAAATATCAGTATTTCGAGGGTACATCTGGTAAAATTGTCTACTATCCGATTTCCTGGCTGTGGTCTTATACGCTTGTATAGCTAAAATGCAATATACAATTTTCCAATTAATTAATGCATAATCTTTTACTCATTAAATATTCAATCGGACCGTAATGTTATATACGTACAAATGATATTTTGATGTTTTTGTAAGAAATAATGCTTTAAAAAAAAACCGGATAGCAGCATTCAATATATTGAAATAATATTAGCAGTTCTGTGTTTAAATATCCTACCAATGTTACGTAAACACGGCACATGTCATCGTGTACTTGTAAGTAACACTAAAACAAATTTTACGCGATTTATATAATATTTATGTTATGTTATTATCAGCAAAACATAAAAACCAATTATTAACTAAACAGCGTAATTAATAGTGGTAACAAACAATTTCAGAACGAATCTGCAATTGACCAATTATCTTATCTTAACCTTCCCGTTTTGAAAGAAGACTTAGCCAATCAATTGCCGAGTTTCAATTTTTTTGCAATTGGCAAATAGCTAGGAAATGAATGAATTACTCGATTTCGTTTACGTGTTATTACGTCGAAAATTTATTTGCTAGGTATTTTAGTTCATGTTTTACTATAATTCGTACGAGCGTGTAATTTTGACCAACGGCAGTAATGACACATTTTTTATTGTTCTCGAAGAAAATATTGCATTTCATCATATTTTGTTACAGTGTTAGTCACGACTGAAGCTCATTGTTTTATTTGCTTGCAAAAGTATTGTTAATAATTTTGCAAGAAAGTTGACTCAGAGTTACATTAAAGTACCATATTATAGTTACATTAAGGTTGAGTAAACCATTAATGACACTTATATAAAAACCCAAGTTAATAGATAATGTTACTACTTAAAAATATAAGTTGTACATTACTTTATTTTTAATAAAAATAATAAGTACTCCGTTTCGGAGATAATTAAGAACACAAAGTAATGTTTTAAAAAAGTGCTATGAAATTACTGAGTTCATCTAGATAACAAAGCCTAATGATAAATTGTAAAACAACTATATACAAAGTAACAATAACAACACTATCTAGCACACACTCATTTCTTATCAATGTCAAATGATAACACAACCAAATGAAAAACTGTGACGGTGACTATGTGTATATTTGCTTCTCAACTAACACTTCTCTTCTGTTACATTAAGAAAAAAAATTACTTAAACCCACTAAGTTTAGGCACACGGCGAGTTGCCGCTATAAATAGTTCCGATTGCCAAAATGAAACAATTTGGTTCCAACAATAACAATAGTATAACAACCTATAAGTATCTGTATTTCCCTGACAAACATAATGTAACTTACGATTTTTCAAAGCAAGGGTGAACAGGCTTCGTCTTGTCTGTCATGGCCTGCTTTGGGAATCACCTGTGTACTACTACTTCCCATTAAGCGGAATAGCATCCAAACACTAGTTTACCATATAATAGAAACATAATTTCTTACCTAGAGGCGTGGTCAGGCGTGGGAAAGCGCAGCATAGCAGTGCACAAGTTCACTTTAAGCACCTTGCCACCGCAGTTATCGGCTAACCGCCGCAGACGCCTAGAGATTCGTTCGGGCGGTTGGTTCACTGGCAAATTTAAAACCTCCATCTCACATGTTGGCTCCTCGTCTTCCTCGGTTTGGCTTATCTATAGTTAACAAAGTTATTTTACAGTCACTTACATACGCAAATTTAGGGCATAAACAGCGAGATATAAAGATTGAATGCAACCATATGAACTTAAAACTATATACTAACATCAATAAATTTTTTATATACACAATATTGCTGATATTAAATACAGCAATAGGCTAGAACATACATGTGCATCTCTAGGCAAGTGGTAGATATATAATTACATGTAATATTATAATACAATAGAAGATAGGCATACGATTGAATGTGAACAAAGTGATGGCATTTGAAAGGGAAGAGACGTGAACTATTTCAAGGTTATTGATATACAACTCAGTTTCGGAACAAATGGATAAGTTTGTATATCTTGGATGTACTTACAGCAGGGACAGGGTAGGATCACCGCTGACTTAGAGAGAAGAGTTAGTTTAATGAACAGGGTTGAATCACGCATTGAGTAAAGTTACCAAGTAGCCAATATTTGGACCATCAACCATCAGCTGCCTATACTCCACTCTGTGCAACTCCAACTCCATATGGAAGCGAGAGCTGGGTATGTAAGTGTCACAATATGTGCATGTAATCTGGACATTATAGTAACAAAGAGGATGAGAGTAAAATAAACGCGGTCAAGACGGGGTCGGTACACCAAATATGTACAAAAGATGCTCTGTGTACCAGACAGTATTGGTGCAAAAATAAAAAAAGAAACGGTCCAATGGGTCAGACATGTGGAAAGATTGGATGATGAAAGAATGACAAAACAGATTTGCAATGTGAGTGTTGAGGAATGTAGGAGGGAGACCAAAGACCTTCCTGTTTCATCCAAATAGTTGATAGGGTCTGGAATGGAATACTAACTGACGGGGAGTCAAGTCTCAGGAAACCGGCGTGCATATATGAAAAGAGTGATGTATGTAGAAGGAGCACGTCACATTTGTACAAATAGAGATATTTGGCACTTGGTGCTTCCTGCTTACTCCGTTAGAGATTTAGTGTGATGGTTTATTAACCATACAATAGGATACAATAATAATATGCAATACAACTGTTTATCTACACATTACATAAAGAGAAAGTTTCATTTGTATCAATAATACATGCTTGTAAATGGTTGATAGATCATTAATATATTGATTATTGTAATAACATAACGCAGTGTTGAAATTAAGCACTAATTTATATAGACAGATTATATAGGCTAATCATTGGATATTTTAACATATACATATATAGTCATGACAACACAACTAGAATATTCAATTATGTAAAATTTGCATACCATAACTGGATTCTGCTTGTTGAGCTTATTATAAATTTTCCAGTAAGGATGCATGGACTTTGAAAAAAAATATTACATAAGACGCTTCGTGAAACTAGATGATAATAATATTAAAATACCTATAGTGGTATGTAGTGATATATAGGGAATCTAAAGTGACTGTAATATAAACTTGTACACTATATAAGAATACGATCTATATAGCATGTACAAATGAGTGAAATTTTTTTTTTTTGCACAATAAGAAATCATAATATAATGGTCACATTCAATGACAATGATTTTGGTATTTAAAAATATATTCGGTATATAATAATTTTAAGTAAATAGTACTATCATAAATAATTACATACAATTTTAATATTACAAAAAACAAATAAATATAACAGAAAAAGGACCATATCAGCAAATGTATGATTGTGAGAAGTAAATTTGGATGAAGTACCTTTGGATTTCTTGGTAAATGTGCTGTCAATTCATTATAGCAGTAATGAGATGATGCACATGTTATTAAGGCAGTTGATGTGTTTTGCTTATGCACCAGAATCACTTCCATATTCTTCCTGATGAGAAAATTTTTTGAACGGTAAATAAACAATTAAGATTAACTACAAATATAAAAGCATAATTATGAATTCATGTTAATTACGAGTATATTTTTTAGTATATCTAAGAGTAAATACCTATGTCGAAAGTCACACAAATCGGCGGCAAAGTTTATGTCGCCAGATATGAGTAACAATGCAGCTGGGGCGGAGTGTAATTCCCCAAACCGTCTCATGCACTGCCTTAACTTCTCATCAGCTGCATTTTTTTGAGTGCCACAAACATGAATTAAATTAACCTGATTGGAGAAGAAAACAAGCTCTCGATTAAAAAAAAAAGGGGAATGTTTTAGATTATACTAACATTGGTTGAGTTACATTATACTGCAGTAGCTCCTCCACCCACGATCGACTTTGTAAGTTTGAAAATGTTCTCTAGTAAATGTATGAGGCCGATTGCCAATGAGGAGTGAGTGTTAGTGCATACATATTGACAATTGGATCAGCCGGAATGCAGAGATTATGTTTTTGACAGACTTTTTGTGGGATGTGTGCGCTTTAATATTGCAATATATTGCATTGCAATATAATTTTTGCCAACAGTTCAGCTTTGCTTAGTTATGAGGTTATTATAGGCAACACCATCATACAGCAATATAATATTATTTATCAGTTATTTCTTAATAGCTAACATGTAAAATTGAGATATTTTACTGTTTTGTACATACAGATCTATTGAATAAACACTATAATGAAAACACTTGTTAGCATAGATATTGTAACATTAGTGGGTTTATATAATTATCGATAAATAAGGAAACTAATGATCCCTAAGATATAAAAATACAGTTGTTCATCTAAACATCAAATAAAGAAAAAATGAGGATAATTTTAACATTTGATTTATATATACTTCATAGAATAAAACTATTTTAAACGCGAAAATGCATTTATGCTCTCACATCATATTAAGAATTTACAAAACTTTATGTAATGAAATGTCTATAACAAAAAAAACACGTAGCTTTCATTCCATTAAGTTTTTTTTATAAATTGTATTATGAAAAAGCCAAGAAAAACAACATTACTCACTTGAGCATCATTAAGTTCCTGTAGGCGATGCTGAGACTCCTTTCTCGCATCACACACAACCACAAAATCTGCCTCCCTCCGCCCTGTGAGGAACTTGGCTCGAATTGCTGCAACCACATCAATAGCGGAACAGCCTCTGGGTACCTATTATATATGGTGAAGAACTTATCATTATTCCTGTGCTATACACTCAAAACTCTTTATCAAAACATAAACATAAATGAAATGTCCGATCTATACAAAGTGTAATAAAAATCATGTGACTTTTTGATCAAACATTATTTAAATGACTGATTTTAAAGAAGCTATATGGTCTATCTATAGATAAACTTTATCTATTTCAAGATAACTATTATTTAATGAATAAGTAATTCATAAGAATAACATGTAGTAAAACTGGACTTTGTGAAAAAAGAGATACATCTATAAGAACATAAATATGGGGTAATGTTTTGCATAAGTTAATTTAAATTGTGAATTCATGTTTAGTTTATTTACTTAAATAACAATGAACATTATTAATTAGTGGGGATTTAATGACCTACTTAATTGTTATTATTTGTGTTATAATTAATACTCAATAAATAATACCTGGCAGTTTTCTATATCCCAGAAAATTCCAACAGGCATATTTAAAAGTGTGCGCTGCTTATGGTGACGGAAACGGGATCTAACTCTAGTTCTCTCTATGGGCCCATCCTCTCTGATAATACTGTCATCATCTGACGACTCATCTTCGTAATCTAAAACATTGCAGATTTTTATTTCGTTTACAATAAAACATTAACATAAAAGTGAAAGTACATTTCAACAAAAGCACTGATTAGAAAAATATTTACGATGTTATCATGTTTCTGTTGACAAAATAAAAATACATCGTTTGATTATAAGTATAATAAACCTTGAAGGCAAATAACACGTACAAAGTAAATCAATTAAATAACATCGCTGGGAAACAATCAGTTGATGAATCAAATACACGAGAATCCAACATATGTTTATTTATTGCATAAGCTTGTGTTGCTTACCTGTTAGCCATAATCGAGGAGGCAATGGTATTTTCATTGCAGGACTAGCAACAGCACATGTGAGGCCTTGAACAGATCGACTTCTCGAACATTTTTCGCTACCATAAGCCATATCTTCATTGTTTTCAGTAAAATGCATTGTACGCGTTAACATTGTTTACCACGAATACAAAACGAATGCATAGAAGGGACAAAGCAGCAACTGAACTAGGCTGCCTAGATTCATACACGCAGATGTGTAAATATACAAAACATAAATCAATAACTTAAACCATATGAGATTTGCGTCAAATATGTAAAACAATTATATACAAAATGTAAAAACAATGCAACCAATACTCTGCTACGCCATTTCAAGTTTTCACACACAACCAAAGACAACAGAACACAAATAGAATGTTACCAGAGTAGAAAGGAAGACGATTAGAACCATAGATTATACACTTATACTGATTAGAATCACCGCAAACATACCATAGAGAATATCATGAATGTTTTTTTGGAGCTTACTCTAAGAAACGATTTGAGTTATAAGACCCGGTACGAAAATTTTATGAGGATTAAAATAAGTGTAAACGGATGTGACGTCAGCCGCTTATGGCAACTAACTACTCTATGGCACTGTTTTCCGCCAAATTTTAAATTTAATTTCGGCTAGAACACTTGGAAGTTTGGAAAAACTTTTATTTTCGGTGGAAATTAGATATTTACCGAAAAAAAAATAGTCTATGGCCCTTAAATTATCTCCATACCAAAATTAACAAACAAGTTAATTGAACACACTTTCTCAATAATAATAATAATAATAATAATATTAATATTTATCATCATAATATTTACTATTATATTAATAACGCTCGATATGTATCAGATGCTCGTATTGCTTTTACTTTAGACAACTTCTCTTTAGTTTAAACAATATGTATATTGTTGACGTACATGTACGTCAATAGTCTTAACAAATAGCATTGAGCGCAGCTTTTGTTTATTACAGCCTAAAAAATCCTGGATGTTATTTGTTTCAATTTGTTCATAAACTACAATTTTCTTCTGTAGTCTATTATTGTTCCTACATCTGGAAACATTATTGGTAACTGTCACAAATTCATGATTGTAATTTATAAATCTGACTTGTCATTTGTAGTGAGCTTGCATTAACCCACTGTTTTCCAACTTTTCATTTATTTTCATAAAGTATAATAATAAATAGTCTAACATTGTTAAATTATCGTATTAATAGTAAGTATATTTGTGTATACTATAATAAAATACATATTAATGACAAGAGACACAAACGTTATATTTAATGCCGTTTATTCTTTCAGTTTGTTAGGATGACGACTAACGGTGATATTGGTGGTCTCGATGCAAGCGGCAAGATAATAAAAATGGAAGTAAGTAGGTTTTCTATTATACTGAATATACGTAATATTACATAAATTAATATCAAATACAGTATGTATGATTGTATCAAAGAATTAAGAGTAACCCATAGGTTGGTTGTTGTTTGTTATATCCCTATGGCACATCATGCATATATGATTTCAAGGATTAAAATTTATACATGTTTTATATCAAGGACAAGCTTTCGCTCGCGTGGAAATGGAACTTGCAAAAAACAATAAATGCATTAATATCTTCTGTTAACCCTGATCGATCGAATTTTCTTATAATCCTTCTATCCTGTTGTGCTCCCTTAGGGGTGGGATTAACTGTTAATATGGCCTTACAATAACTATCTGTGTAGGTGGACTACAGCACCACATGCGATGAGAAGATTCCAACATGGAAGTCATGGGCTGCAAGTGGAAGAGTGCAGGAAGCAATAGACCAGCTGTTGGCTTTGGAGAAGCAGACAAGAACAGTAAATTATATGAAACATATTTTAGTTTGCTCTTCCTCATACATACACGCTTCTTCATGCATATACGACGAAACCGGCATATATGCATGAAGAGTGATGAATGTAGATGAATCACATCAGGTTTGCAAGGATAGAGATATTTGGCACTTGGTGCTATGCTATGTATGTATATTTTAGTGATAGTTTTGTAGAGCACTAGATCTCTTTCCGTAATCTGTGAAGTGAGTGGATGTTGTAACTGCCTGTCCATAGCTACTGAAGATCATCATAATTAAGTTATGGGTATTTTATTTCATAGCAGTAATCTACCTAGCTGTCACAGGCATTACCTAAAACGAGTGTCACTAAGCCTGTAGTTATTAAGAATTAAGCAATTAAGAAGTGTATCCTTGTTTATATCATAGTTACTTAAAGGTTAAAGCAACCACAAGACAAATCGCCTACTAATCTGTCCCCACCGATCACTAGTGTAGTGGTGCCTTAAAGTATGCTCTGGGCACACTCATAAGTTGCAGAGACATCTGTACCCAGTAGTGGAATAAAAAAAATGATTGAAGCAAAGTTATTTAATGACTGAAACAGTATGTTTGTATTAGTTCATGTTTCGCTGTTGTACATTCCAAAAAATATCTTTACCCAGGGTGCAGATATGGCGTCAACAGCAAGGATTTTGGTGACAGTAGTACAGATCTGTTTTGAGGCTAAGAATTGGTCGGCACTCAATGACCATATTGTACTTCTCTCCAAAAGAAGGTATGTTATATCTATTTCTGTATGTTATAAGATTATTTTGTGCATTAGAATATACTTTATGACTGTCTAGCACAGCAATGAATTTAAGAGAAGTATACACAACAAAATCATGTTTTTTAATTAGTCACAAAAGAGCAGCTGGGATAGGTGTTATTTTATACATGTTTTATTTTATAGGTCACAACTGAAACAAGCGGTGGTAAAAATGGTTCAAGAATGCTATACGTACGTGGATAAGACCCCGGATAAGGAGACCAAAATAAAGCTTATTGAGACTCTGAGGTCAATCACAGAAGGGAAGATTTATGTTGAAGTGGAGAGAGCTAGACTTACCAATATCTTGGCTAAAATAAGAGAAGAAGAAGGTAATGTAACAGAAGCCGCTAAAATCATTCAAGAACTCCAAGTAGAGACCTATGGGTCTATGGATAAAAGAGAGAAAGTGGAACTTATCTTAGAACAAATGCGTCTGTGTCTAGCGATCAAAGACTACATTAGAACTCAGATCATCTCCAAGAAAATTAATACTAAGTTTTTTGAAGAAGATAAAACTCAGGTAATGTAGATTTTCCAACATACTTTGTTAATTCTATTGGAAATGTTCCTTGATAACTTCAAAGACATTCATTATCAGATATACAATACCAGCAATAATGACCATAGGGAGATAAGCTAGAAACATTATGTTTAACGAAATATACATATACTCCCAAATCATGGTTTTCCATATCTGTCGTATTTTTACAGGAATTAAAAGAGAAGTTCTATAGAATCATGATAGCAGTAGACCAGCACAATGGTCAATATCTGGCGGTGTGTAGACATTTCCGAGCACTCGGTGCCGCTGGAGGTTCAGATGCACTCATTGGCAGTGTAGTATTTTTAATATTAGCACCATATGATAATGAACAGGCTGATCTAACACATAGATTGAATGAAGACAAGGATTTAGATAAATTGCCTGAGTACAAGTAAGTTTTATAATTCTGCTAAATTCGTTCTTCTAAAGATTGTTAGAGATGTTCCTAAGATTATAGATGCCAATTTATCTGTCTGTCACAAAGACCACTAAGCAAATTTTGTTGAAATCTATTCCTTAGTAACTTGATTACTTGATTACATACTTGATCACTTTTAGGCAGTTGCTGGGATTATTCATTAATCCTGAAATCATAAGATGGAACACTTTATGCACTACATATGAGAAAATGCTTAAGATGACTCCATATTTTGATGTCACCGAAGAAAAAGGTCTTGAGCGTTGGAATGATCTCAAAAATAGAGTAGTGGAACATGTGAGTGTTATTTTTTGATTGTCTCCATAACAATGGGTTCTGTGTTATCTTTAGATTATTAAAAATAATGTTTTTAATCACTCTCATAATTGTCCATTAAAACACAATTGTAATAAAACATTTGCAACCGACGCGTTTTAAACGGTGTTTAATGAAATTTTATTGGACATAATTATGTCTGTTACTTTACCATACATTTGTGGTAATACTTTCAAATGACTTTCACTTCTAATGAAGCTGTATTATCATCCATTTCGTGTCGCAATTTTGATATCCGATGAGCCATACTGCAGTATCTGACTTCTTAAATTTGCATATGGGAATCTTATTAAGACGCAACACCTAAACACCTTGCTGCCTACCCCGTTAGGGACCTAGCGTGATGGTAAAATAATAATAATAACCTAAAGAAAAACACAAACAACATAATAATACTAAGACTAACACCGGTTTTTCAATTTGAAAATGAATTGCCCCGTTACCCTGAAATAACAATTTCGAGGACAAGTTTAAGGTAATGTCATCATATTGTTATTCGGCGTACATCACTACATGGTATAAAACAAAGTCGCTTTCCGCTGTCTGTCCCTATGTCCCTATGTATGCTT